>AFQZ01000209.1:0-61381 GCA_000222935.2 Aciculosporium take MAFF-241224 | reverse complement strand
TAATTAGTTTCTAAGAACCTGCTATCTTTATACTCTTAAAAGTAGAAATTTACAAACTTTATTATTAATTTAGCTACCCTTTAATTAACTAACTATATAACCTTCCTACTAAAGCTAGTAAAGATTTTAACATAGCTAATATAAAAAGGATTATACATGCCTATTACTAATATTAAATAAACGCTAAGGCTTTAAGTAGATTTAAGTTCATGCTTAAAAATAACCTTAAATTTAACTATAAGGTCCTTATTAATATTATATAAATTAATAAAAAGCCTATTCTTTATGTTATTAACTTAGTAACTTTATTTTAAGCTACTTGCTTTCTTAGACCTTAATAATAAAAAGCTTAAGACATTTAAAACGCCCTTAAGGAATATTAAATTAATATATATCTTAGGACCCTAAACTAAATTGTTTATAATACTAAAAGAAACTTTACTTCTTATAAATTTAGGCATTTAGCTTAACTATTATTAATTTATATTAATAAAGTCCCTATTAAAGCATATAATAGTATTAGAAAACTTAAGTAATATTACGCCCCTTTTTAAAGAGTATATAATATTATTAAGACTAAAGCTTATAGCTTTCTCTTAAAATAGCAAATACTCTAAATAGCTATTAAAGTAGTTAATAACTCTATTAGCCTAAATAGCCTTATCCCTACTATCTTAGTTTTTAAAACCTATTTAAGAATAATAAATAATTTCCCCTTCTGCCTTATAGTTACCTAAAGAGCTATAATACTTTAAAAAGTAATAAATAAAGTAAGATATAGTCTTATAAGGTGCTAGGTTAATAATGCCTTTAATACTTAAAATAGCCTAATAACCCTATTAATATATAATTTTGCCTTAAACTCTAATATATAAGTATATTATAAGAAAGGTAAATAGACTAGCCTATATAAGCTTTTTTTAATAAAAGAAGAGACTTATGTTATTAAGATACCTTATAGCCTTATAAAGTTTTAATTTATAGTTATTAAGCTATATATTACTTTACTTGAAATAGAGTCTTTTTATAAGAATAACTAAGCTTAAAACAAAAAAGTTATAGGAATAGCTTTAACTTCATAAGAAGAGCAAGGCATAGGCCTAAATAACCTAGACTAGGAAAATGCTAAGATTAATGAAATTATTTATAAGACTCTCCCTAATAACCTTATAAATCTACTATAAAGAGGCTGTAAAAGACCTTAGAAATACCCTTAGCTAGAAGTTTTCCTTATAAAGAAAAAAAAGGCTGATTTTTAACTTATAATTAACCTTTATATATAAGGAAAGATTACCATGCATAGAGAACCCTTTAAACTTTCTAATAAGGCTAAGATTAATACTTTACTAGTAAGAAATTTTTTTAAATTTATTTAATTTAACCCTTAAAAGCATAAAAGTAAGAGACTTTTTAGTTTATAAATAGTATGTAAATTAAGGATAAAGTAACTAATTCCCTATATAAAAAATCATAATATGTTATTTAAGGCTATAGTAACTATAGGAAAGAGGTTATCCTTATATAGTCTCTAATAATTTAAAGAGCTAGCTAAAGGCTTATTATTGCTCTTGCTTTATTATTAAAAAGAGAAGGCATTATGGCTTAGCTAAGGAACATTACCTAAGCATACATATAGTTACAGATAAAGCTTAATTATATAATCCTTATAAAGCTTTTAGTATAGATTATATACCTTTACCTACTAAATATTATTATAGTTATAATAAAGCTGCTTTATAAAATTATAAAAGCAGGTATGTATTAGTAGTTAATATATTTTAATTATTATTATTAAAAGCTTTAAATAATTACCTTTACTTATAACCTATGTCTCCTTATTTTCTTAAAGAAAAGCTTGTATTTTAAACTTATTAAAATATAAACTAATAACATATTAGGCCTTAGTAATACTAAATTCTTTAATTATAAGGAAGTTAAGTTAAAAAATGCTAGATTTCTTATAAAGCTAAAATAATACCTAGAGAAATTAATACTATTAATGTTTAATAGTGTGATGGATTCGAGCTTAAGGCTCGGATCTTTACAGTCAGAAGAATAACCACGTTATAAAAGCTAGACTTTACAAGCTATATAAGCAATTTAGGTTAGGTGTATATATTAATATACTTTAATTTAGCCTTTTAACTTAAGCTTTATACTAATAAATTAGACCTTATATATATTTAAGTCTATCTTACTCTAGCCTTTTTACTTAGGCTATATAATAGTAAATAGAATAAGCTATAAAAGTAGGAGTTTTAAAAGAATTATAAATCTTTTCTTTCTTTTTTTTCCTTAAGAAGATTATTTTTATTTATAGTTACTAATACTATAGTTGTATATTAGCTAGACTATAACATATAATCTTCTTCTTTTTTTCTTTATTTTAAAAACCTTTATAGGTTTTATAGGGAAGTAATATTTAATATAAATAAAACATAATAGGGCAAAATATAGCTTAATATAGCAGGCTATTTAGCAGGGATAGATGCTATATAGGAATTATTAAGACTTTAATATATTATAGCTATATATAAGTAAATAAACCAGGATACTACTAACTAAGTTATAATACTATTTAAGTAACTTAGAATTATAACTACTTTAGCTATCCCCTTTACCTAGGGTATAGGCACCTTAGGCACAGGCAGATAATATAGAGATCCTTTAATAGAGAAAAAACCTAAGAGAAAGCCCCTTAATATAAGTAACTTATATAATAAAAATCGAATTAAATACCAGGTATAGTATAGCCTTTTAGCTTATAAACTATAAGCTAATAGTAACTTTATTAAAAGCACTTAGGATAAATAGTGTTTTATATATTAATATTTATTAGCTAAGGCTAAGGCCTAGGTTACTTTCTTTTTTAAGGCTAGAAGAGCCCTTAATTACTCTTTAAATAATTTTTTGGGATATTTTAACTCCTTATTTATAAACCCTTATTAATAGGAACATGCTATTACTAAACTTAATTAAGTAAAGTAATACCTAAGTAAAAAATTTAATAATTATTTTGTTTATTTTAAATAAAAATTAGTTCTTACTAAAGAATATAAATAAGCGGATTTTATGAAATTATTAAAACTATATATAGCCTTAAAAAAAAAGATATATAATTACTATATAAGGCAGGATATCCCTTATATTAATTATAAATAGACAGTAATAAGACTTTAGGGCATTACCCTTAATATTAAGTCTTATAACCTAAAAGAATAATTAAAGACTAAATATAAAGAATAAACTAGATTTTTTTTTAAGTATATCTTATAAAAAAAATAGGGATATATAAATAATAAGAGTAAATATTATATCTTTTACAGGGCACTAAAATATAAGCAAAACCCGTCCTAAGTAGGTGTTTGTTACGGGATAATCCGCGATGTCGGATTCCCACCTATATAGGACGGATTCGTTATGCAGCTAGTAAGACTTAGAACAATAATAACAATAACTTACATAGAATGCACTTAACTATATAACTTAATAGTAGTATATATAGGTGCGTTTAATGACCCCTTTATAATAACATTATTAATAGCTTTATAGTTACTTCTAACTAACTATATAATAATACTACTATGTAATAACTAGTAGTAATTGCTTGCGTCCTTTATATAAGGTTTTGACTAAAAATTAAGAACTTACTGCTTTTAGTTAGTAAGACGTATTAAGTTAAATTACTAGATTACTAGGTCCTGACTAGTAAGGCTATAATAGCTAAAGAGTTAGGGTTACTATTATTAATAAGCAAGGTAGTATGCTAAAACATTAGATTTACTACTTATAGCAAGGCTATAAGCTAAGAGGTAAGAAGGATTTAATAGAACTTATGTCTAAATTAATAAGTTAGTGCTAGGAATTAGACAACTACTAACCATATACTATAATAATTACTAAGGGAGAGCTTTATTATATTTATAATCTTTATAAATACCTTAAGCAGAATCCTAACCCTCTTAGTCTTAAAGGAAGACTAGTAACTACTAATAATAAGGTTAAGGACCTTTCCTGCCTAGGAAGTTATAAATTCTATAAAGGAAAGATTTACTAGACCTTAGAACTGCTATAACTAGTTAACCTAGTCCCTATACATTACTTATAATTTAGGGAAGAACTAATTCTAGCATAATAAACGCTAAAAAAGGCTAAGAAGGGAGGGCTTCTTAAACTATTAGTAACTAAACCTAAGGTAATATTATTAAGGATTAGAACTATCTTGCCTAGGACTATACCTCTTATAAAACCAGAGACTTTAACCACAGTAATACCTCTTAAAGAGCCAGAAACCTTGCTTACTATTGTACCTATTAAAGAACCAGAGGCTTCTTAACTTATAAAACCATTAAGCATTAGGGACATTATTCTAACTATGGTTTCTAGTCCTAATTCAGATGATAACCCTAAGGAGACCTTAGGAGGCAATAAGATTTAAGAAATAGCTTTATCTAGTAAGAGACAATAGAAATAACTAGCTATTATTATATAACTTACGTTACTACTAAAGTAAAATCTAGTATTTAGTAAAGAATCCGCAGGAAGTAATAAGTTAGTTTACTATAAGTTTTCTACTTATATAGACTTTTAGAATAATAGAGACCGCAAAGAAATAGGGAACCTTATTATATTAATATGCACGGGAGGGTTTGTAATACCTAAAGATTTAACTAACCTAAATAAGATAATAGATGAGACTATATAAGGGGTAAAAGGTCCTCTAATAATAGAGAATCCTGTTATGCCTAAAAGAAAGGAAGAGTAGTTAGCTAGAAAGTTATAATCTCTTAGGGACCTATAACCCCCTAGAACTAATAAGGGGAGATAAGTACGCTAGGATTTAATAAATACTAAGGAACCGTTTAATATTATAGCAGGGCATAAGCTAGAACCTAAAACTAAGAATATTATTAGTAATACCTTAGCTTATAAAATCCTATATAGCATTAAGGGAGCAGCTAAAATATAAGAGAAAGTATATAAAGTAATAAGGGAGATACAAAAGTTATAAATATAAATCAAAGAAAACCTCGCTTACTCTATGGAAACCGACTTCTAATAATAGATAATAGAAACCTAAGATAATATCTTAAACACTCTAATTAGCCTTACTTTATAAATAAGGGAGTTAAACCAAATTATAACGGCCTTTATAGACTAGATGTGGGTAGGTCGCCAGGACTAACAGTTAAACATAGCGCTAATTATACAGGAACCGTTTGAACTAATAACGACAGGAGCTAACATAACTTAGCAACTAAACCCTTAGCAGACTAGACCTACCCTACTAAAGTAAATTAGTTAGAATTCTGGTTAGTAAAGGGGTAAAATAACAATTATAATACCTAAGCTGATAAGGTTTTAAGATTACCTAATTAAGACAAACGACTTAAGAGAAGTAATAGGGTTTATATAAGGTTATACTAGTACTAGTAAATCTTACTAACTAGAAGTAATAGACCTCTTACTGCACAATTAGAATTCACCTAAATTACAACAGGAGTTTAGATATATAAGTTATTATAATAACACTAGGACCTCTTTTAACCTACCTTATGTAGTTTTAAACTAAGCTTAACGGTTTCCCTTAGTAAAGAGATATAAGTCTTTATAATAAGCAGGATTTCTATAGTATAAACCAACAGCTGGACAAGGAGGCACTTTATTAAATTCTTAGGGGACGATATTAGTACCCTAATAAGGTTTTCCCCTTAAGGACGTATAAACCTTTAGTCCACTAAATATTAAACAAGGAGGCGCTCCTTTAAATCCTTAAGTAATAACATTAGCACCTTAACTAGGTTTTCTGTTAAGGGACGTGTAAAATTATACCCTACTAATAATAGAATACTAGTAGTAAAGACAAGACTCTAAGGAGTATAGAGGTTATAAACAAAGGGAGATATACTATACTAGCGTATAATAATACTAATACTCCTAAACACTGCTATATTTACTTATATAATAAGGTAATAGGTATATGGAAGGACCTTCTAAAAACGGCAATATAAGATAACATATAAATCTACCTCTAACTTTCTTATAATAAGAAAGTAGATATAGCTATAGAGTAGATGGTTATAGCAACAGAGCGGGTAGTTATAGAGATCGTTACAGCTATACTAAAAAGCCTTATAATAACTAGCTAAGCTAAATACTAGGATACTAGGAACAGAATACCTTTTAACTAGGATATAATCTAGAATGGGATTCTCCAAGCCTAGAAGGGCTTCTAGAGAGGAAGGGTTAGTAAGTTTAACCTAGAAGATCTAGGATATTAGACTTCTAGACCTAAAACTAAATATAGTAGACGCAGATAATAAATTCATTTTATACAAAGGAAAAACCGCTGTTTTTTCAGACCCTAAGCTTTAGATTTAAGCAGTAAAAAAGCACCTATTTAGAGTACTACTAAACCAGAAGGAGGTATTACTTTATAATATCTAGTAACTATTCTATAGAGAAGCAATGACCTAGTACTAATAATACCTAAATAAATCTAAAAAGAAATGGATTTTTGCTAGTATTAATAGTATTATTAAGGCAGTATAAGAAGAATTCTATATAAGGATAGAAGATATAGCAATAAAGCTTAAGTAGGCTAAGTACACCTAAGAAGATGTTATAAATAGTGTTTTTATTTAGGACTTTATAGCTTAAATCTTTTAGTATGCTAGAGTAAACAGAAAGACAATAGATTTATAGCTTTTAGTATACTTTAAGATAAAATTATATCTTAAGCTAAAGAAGCTATGCCTAGATCTAACTAAGGGCATAAAGCACAATAAATAACTTAATATAGTAGACAGAAAACACTGCGATTTGTATTAAGAAATAAAGAAGTAATAAAAGTCCTATTACTAGGAAAAGAATAAAGAAATAGTAAAAGCCTACCTTTATAATAATAAATCCTTAGACTTAAACAAATCTAAAGGTAAAAGAGTAAAGGCCTACTAAAATCATTATTATAAGAATTATAACTAGAGGAGAGGAGACTGTTTCTAACAGAATAACTTTTAGTAATAATATCCCTACTATATGCGCATTAAAAAGAGATTAAGCAGCCTAAGGGATTATAATTAGGGAAACTAAAGAAGGCTGCTAGTTCTGTACTAGGAATAGGTTTGTTAGAATAAACTATAGTAGGACTAAAATTGACCTTAAAGGTCCTAGTAGTATAATAATAACAGACTATGCTAATTAGAAGTTAGAAATAAGGACCTTGTAAAGAAGGAAGTAGACCCTTAGACTAAGGAAGGTAGGGCCTATAGCTAAGAAGATAAATCTTAGGGAGATAATAGAGAAAAAGAGAAATCCTTAGAGGAAGAAGATTAGGGAGGAAATTAACATAAAGAGTAATAGAACCCTTACTAAGGGAATTAATTCTGCCTAAGATAATTTAGGTAATAAGAGCATCTAAACTAGGAACCCTATAAAGTTATGGTTTTAAATAATAATCCTAATGCTAGAGAGTAGGAGTAGTACCTAGTAGACTCTAGATACTATTTAGCTAGAGAAGAAAGTCTGTTAGAGGATAATAAATATAATAAGTTAAACTTTATAAATATATACTTTACTGTAGAAGGTAGCAAAGCACACCTAACATTTAACTATAACTCTAAAGAAGGGGGGGTTAAATCTAATTTTATTAGCGCTTTTTATATAGTAAAGGAGGGAGACTTAGACTAGGAGAATCCTACCTCTTTAACTGTAAAGACTAGTAAAATAAAGGATTTTAACAGAAGAAGGTAGGAAGAGCCTAAGAAAGAAAAGGAAATTGTTAAAGCTTTTGTAACTAAAGTTAATATTATACTAGATACTATAACTTAGAGTTTAAATAAGCTAATTTTAATAGGAGGTCTGTAAGAAGACTAGGTAATTAAAGCAGTATCTAGACTATAGGAGATTAATATTAAAGGAAGAAAGTGTTACGGGATAATCCGCGATGTCGGATCCCCACCTATATAGGACGGATTCGTCATGCAGCTAGTGAGACTGGGAAGAATAACAACAACCTTACACAATGCACTTGACTATATAACTTAATAACAGTATATACAGGTGCGTTTGATGACCCCTTTATGATAACGTTGATGACAGCTTTACGGTTGCTTCCAACCGACTACGTGACAAACCCACTACGTAACAACTGGTAGCAATTGCTCGCGTCCTTTGTGCAAGGTTTCGACCAAAAATTAAGGACTTGCTGCTTTCAGTTAACAAGACGTATTGAGTTGAATTACTGGATTGCTAGGTCCTAACCGGCAAGGCTGTGACAGTTAAAGAGTCAGGATTGCTGTTATTAACGAGCAAGGCATTGTGCTAAAACGTTAGATTTGCTACCTACAGCAAGGCTATAAGCCAAGAGGTGAGAAGGATTCAACAGAACTTATGTCTGAATCGACAAGTCAGCGCCAGGAATTAGACAACCACTAACCGCGCACTACAACGATTACCAAGGGAGAGCTTTACCGTGTTTACAATCTTTGTAAATACCTTACGCAGAATCCTAACCCTCTTGGTCCTAGAGGAAGACCAGTAACCACTAATAATGAGGTTAAGGACCTTTACTGCCTAGGAAGTTACGAATTCCGCGAAGGAAAGATTCACCAGACCTTAGAACTGCTATAACCAGTTAACTTAGTTCCCATACATCACTTATACTTTAGGGAAGAACTGATTTAAGCACGAAAAACGCTGAAAATAGCCAAGAAGGAAGGGCTTCTCAAACCATCAGCAACTAAACCCAAGACGACATTGTCAAGGATTAGAACCACCCCGCCTAGGACTGCACCTCTCACAGAACCAGAGACTTCGACCACGGCAACACCTCTTAAAGAGCCAGAAACCTCGCTTACTGTTATACCCGTCGAAGAACCAGAGGCTTCTCAACTCGCAGGACCATCAAGCGTCAGGGACATTATTCCAACTACGGTTTCCAGTCCTATTCCAGACGATAACCCTAAGGAGACCTTAGGAGGCGACGAGACACCAGAAACAGCTCTATCTAGCAGGAGACAACAGAAACGACCAGCTGTTATCATACAAATCACGTCACCACTAAGGCAGACTCCAGCATCCAGCGAAGAATCTGCAGGAAGTAATAAGTCAGTCTACTACGAGTCTTCTACCAACATGGACTTTCAGATCAACAGAGACCGCAGAGAATCGGGGAACCTCATCATGTCAACACGTACGGGAGGGTTCGCACTACCTAAAGATTCGACTAACCCGGATGAGACGCTGGATGACACTATGCAAGGGATAGAAGATCCTCTAACAACGGAGAATCCTGCTATGCCTAAAAGAGAGGGAGAGTGGTTAGCTGAAAAGTTGCAATCTCCTAAGGACCCACGACCCCCTAGAATCAGCAAGGGGAGACAAGCACGCCGGGATTCGACGGATACCGAGGAACCGTTCAACATTACAGCAAGGCACAAGCCAGAACCCGAAACCGAGAACACCATTAGCAATACTTTAGCTCACAAAATCCTGCGAAGCATCAAGGGAGCAACCAAGGCACAGGAGGAAGTGTGCAAAGTGATAAGGGAGATGCAGAAGTCACAGATACGAATCGAAGAAAACCTCGCTCACCCTGTGGAAACCGACTTCCAACGACGGATAATGGAAACCCAAGACAGCATCTCGAACACACTAGTCAGCCTCACGTCGCAAATGAGGGAGTCGAACCGAATTATAACGGCCTCCATGGACCGAATGTGGGCAAGTCGCCAGGACCAACAGTTAAACACAGTGCCAATCACGCAAGAACTTTCCAAGGCAGCGACGACAGGAGACAACATAACCTGGCAGCCAAACCTACAGCAGACCGGACCTACCCCACCAGCGCAAATTAGCCAGAATTCCGGTCAGCAAAGGGGTAAAACAACGGTCACGATACCCAAGCCGACAAGGCTCCAAGATTACCCAATCAAGACGAGCGACTCAAGAGAAGCAACAGGGTTTGCACAAGGACACGCTAGCGCAAGCAAATCTCACCAACCAGAAGTAATAGACCTCTCACCGCACAATTAGGATACACCCAAATTGCAACAGGAGTTCGGACATACGAGTCAACACAATAACACTAGGACCTCTTTCGACCCACCTCGCGCAGTTTTAGCCCACAATTAACGGTTTCCCCCTGTAAAGAGACATAAGTCTTTATAACAAGCAGGATTTCCACAGCACCAACCGACCGCCGGACGAGGAGGCACTTTACTAATTCCTCAGGTAATAACGTCAGCACCCTAACAAGGTTTTCCCCCTAGGGACATATATACCTTTAGTTCACTGAACGTCAGACAAGGAGGCGCTCCTCCAAATCCTCGAGTAACAATATCGGCACCTTAACAAGGTTTTCCGTTAGGGGACGCGCGAAATTATGCCCCACTAATAACGGAATACCAGCAGCAAAGACAAGACTCTCAGGAGCACGGAGCTTACAAACTAAGGGAGACATACCACACCGGTGCTTAACAATACCAATACTCCCAGACACCGCTATATCCACCCACATAATAAGGTTACGAGTATGTGGAAGGACCTTCCGGAAACGGCAACATTGGACGACATACGAATCCACCCCTAACTTTCCCATAACAGGGAAGTGGATACGGTTACGGAGCGGATGGTTACAGCAACGGAGCGGGTGGTTACGGAGATAGTCACCGCTATGCCGAAGAGCCTCATAATAACCAGCTAAGTCGAACCCCAGGATACCAGGATCGCAATACCTTCCGAACAGGACGCGACCCAGGACGAGATCTAGAGCCTAGAAGGGCACTAAGAGAGGAAGGATTAGCGAGTTCAACCTAGAAGATCTAGGACATCAGACTTCTGGACCCGAAACCAGATGCAGTGGATGCAGGTGATAAATTTATCTCGCACAAAGGAAAAACCGCTGTTTTTTCGGACCCTGAGCTTTAGATTCAGGCAGTAAAAGAGCACCTATCCAGAGCACTACTAAACCGGAAGGAGGTGTTACTTCGTGATATCTGGTAACTATTCCGTGGAGAAGTAATGACCTGGTACCGACAGCACTTAGACGAATCCAAGAAGGAACGGATTTTCGCCAGCATCAACAGTGTTATCAAGGCAGTACGAGAAGAATTCCACATAAGGACGGAGAATATGGCAATAAAGCTCAAGCAGGCTAAGTACACCCGAGAAGATGTCATAAATAGCGTCTCTATTCGGGACTTTACAGCTCAAATCTTTCAGTACGCCAGAGCAAACGGAGAGACAACGGATCTGCAGCTTCTAGTGCGCTTTAGGATGAAATTATGTCCTAAGCTAAAGAAGCTGTGCCCAGATCCCACCAAAGGCACAAAGCGCAACAAATACCTTAACATAGTAGACGGAAAACGCCGCAATTTGTATCAAGAAATAAAGGAGCAACAGAAGTCCCATCACCAGGAAAAGACTAAAGGAACGGTAAAAGCCTACCTCTATAATAACGAATCCTCAGACTTAAACGAATCCAAGGGTGAAAGAGTAAAGGCCTACTAGAATCGTCTTTACGAGGATCATAACCAGAGGAGAGGAGACCGTTTCCAACGGGATAACTTTTAGCGACAGTATCCCTACCACACGCGCTTTAGAGAAAGATCAAGCGGCCTAAGGGATTACAATCAGGGAGACTAGAGAAGGCCGCCAGTCCCATACCAGGAATGGGTTCGTCGAAATGAACCACCGTAGGACCAGGATCGACCTCGAAGGTCCTGGTGGCACAACGACGACAGACCACGCCAACCGGAAGTTAGAAAAGAGGACCCTGTGAAGAAGGAAGCAGATTCTCAGACTAAGGAAGGCAGGGCCCGCAGCCGAGAAGACAAATCTCGGGGAGACGGCAGGGGAAAAGAGAGATCCTCGGAGGAAGATCAGGGAGGAAATCGATCTAGAGAGCGACGAAACCCTTACCCAAGGGATCGATTCCGCCCAAGACAATTTAGGCGATAGGAACGTCCGAACCGGGAACCCTATGAAGTCATGGTTCTGGACGACGATCCCGACGCTAAAGAGCAGGAGCAACATCTGGCAGACTCCGGATACTATTTGGCCGGAGAAGGAAGTCTGTCAGATAACAATGGGAACAACAAGTCCAACTTCGTGGATATGTACTTTACAGCAGAAGGCGGCGAAGCACACCTAACATTCGACTACAACTCCAAAGGAGGGGAGGTCAAATCCAATTTCATCGGAGCGTTCTACGCAGCAGAGGAGGGAGACTCAGACCAGGAGAATCCTACCTCTTTAACCGCAGAAACCGGCGAAATTAAGGACTTTGTCGAAAGAAGACAGGAAAAGCCTGAGGAAGAGAAGGAAATTGTCGAAGCTTTCGCAACTAGAGTCAACATCACACCAGATACCGCGACTCGCAGTTCAAATAAGCCAATTTCGACGGGAGGTCTGCAAGAAGACCAGGTGATTAAGGCAGTATCCAGACCGCAGGAGATCAATGTCAAGGGAAGGAAGCAGATAAATACCTTCCTCAAGATGCCGATTCAATTCCATGACAAAGGACCTAACCACATAATCTGCATAGACACCAGAACATCGTCGATTCTAGCTGACAAACAGTGGCTCTAGCAATATAGGACAAATGTAAAGTGGGAAAAGCAAGACCCGAAACCAGTGACAGGAGTAGCTTCGGCCTTTATCATCACAGAAAGGGCCACTTTTGACTTCTATATTCCAGGAGTTGCAAGAGGAAAAAACATCCGAGGGCACTTTACGGTAACCGCGGACGTTATGCCAAACCTAGGACCAAAACTGTTGATTGGCACGAGCTTCCTTTACAGCTTTGGAGTAAAAATCAATTTTGTTAATCCGAGGTTGGTCTTCAGGTCAGTGCACAACATGACGGTACCAGGACGGATGTTTCGAGACGCTCGCTACATGCCAGCTTGACGGGTGATAGCAGCACATAATGTTATGATTCTACCAAACTTAACGTGTTAGGTGCCGGTGATATGGAAGGATCTCCCTAGCAGAGAGGAGACCAGTGTTTACCACGTCATGTCATCTAATTCCGTCTTCCTAGATAACATCCTTAACCGGGGAGATGAGAAAAGGATGCTAGCAGTAAACAACTCCGACAGGGCCGTGTGGATCAAGCGGAACAGCAAGGTCGGTCGACTTGAGGCAGCCACAAGCCTTGATTCGAATTTCACTATCCCGGACGTCCACTAGTACGCAGTATTTTTCAGTAAAGACATCGAGACAGAAAAGACAGAAGAGAGTCTAGAAAATCCTAATGACAATCTGGATCCGAAAGTCGTCGACGGAGGTATTCCATCATATAGAGTATCTTGCCCGGAGGATATACCTTTTGTTAAAAACAAGTTTAGAGTGCGAATTGCCAATGTCAACCCGGAAGCTGCCACTAAGTTGCGGAATCTGACCGATAAATACGACATTTACCGCGACAGAGGAGTAGTACCAATGCCAGAAGAAGACAAGATAAGAGTTGATTTCGTTAATGGCTGGCAGAACCAGGTCAAGCCAGCAAGGAAGTACCCTCTTAGGCGCAGAGACCAGGAAAAATTCGCCGAAGTCTATGATGCCATGCACCTAGCAGGCAGGATGTTTTGGTTGATAAAGCCAGCACCGGTGGCCTGCCCTGGTTTCGTAGTCTGGAGAGATGCGGAGAAGACTAAGAAAGGCCGAGTTATTGTGGATGCCAGACCTCTCAACAACATCACCGTACTAGATGTGTATCCGTTGCCAGACTAAGGCGACATTATGCAGGATACGCACAGCAAAGAGTGGAAATCGATTTTCGACGCAACAGGATTTTTCCACCAGCTTCTAGTACGAGAGGAACACCAAAATCGTATGGTAGTAATCTCGGAAAGAGGGTTAGAAGCGTCGCAAGTCGCGTTGATGGGGTACAAGAATTCGCCGGCTTTCGCACAACGATTTATGGATCGCATTTTTCGCCCGTACCGAAGTTTTGTTCGTGTCTATATTGACGATATTATCGTCTTTTCCGACACCCTTGAGGACCATCTCAAACACCTTAAGATAGTCTTGAAAGTCTTAGAGGAAAACAAGGTACACATCGCAGCGACTAAGTCTTTTGTCGGATACCATTCAATCCAACTTCTCGGATTCATAGTCAACGCCAATGGAATTGTCAACACGAACGACAGGATCAAATCGTTCCAGCAAATGGAAATTCCTCGCAACTTGTCAACCTTAGAGACCTTTATTGGTATGGCAGGATTCCTAAGAGCAGGAATCCCTTAGTTTGACTTGCGGATCCGACCACTGCAGACCCGAAAAACGGCACTTGTGCGTAAACTTCGTAAACGCAACGAGTTACCGGTAGGAGCTTCAAAGCAGGTGCACAAGAGAAAGGCACAAGAAAAATCCTTCGTCCCCACGAAAGACGAGGAAGCAGCCTTTAAAGCATTAAAAACCATGCTTTACGAGAAAATACTGCTGTGGCACCACGATCCGGAGCGACCGTTGTTCTTCAAGATTAACGCTTATAAGGAAGGTTTCAGCTTGTATGCTTTCCAACTACACAAGGAGTGGGATGGAAAAGGCATACCCAGAAAGGACATTGCAGCCGCGAAACTTCGCCCGATCCTTTTTCTTTCTCAACCAACATCCGCCGCCGAGAAGCAGTATGGATCGACTGAGGCAGAGGTAGCCGCAATCGCTTGGGCAATGCGGAAACTGCGAAAAATGGCTCAATCTAACCGTCATCCAGTCAACATCCTAACTGACCATGCACCTGCCAAAGGTATCATCAAACACACCTCTTTGGCCACAATGGACCTCAACAAGGCCAACCTGAAATTAGCCAAGGTAGCGAATTATCTGTCGCAGTTCGAATTACAGGTGACCCATGTGCCAGGAATTCTCAACGTCGTACCCGATGCCTTGTCACGACTTCCAGTGGATGTCAGCTACCGAGAGGCGGCAAACCGCAGCATGTACAACGAATTGGACGCCTGTGTGTACTTCTGTCAGAATTATCAGGCAGTGGCCATAATGGATAACTCGTTGAAAAAGGAGATATTGGCAGGGTACAAATTTGACCCGCGATATTATCGGATAATCAGGAGCATTAAGGATTTCCGGCAAAAGCAGCTGAAGCAAGGACGGAACCAACCACAAATTCCACTCTATAGCTAGGACCTTACGGACGAGGGCCTACTCTATTACAAGGATGGAGAAGGGCTCAGACAACTGTGCATTCCAAGCAGCTGTGTTAAAACCGTGCTAAGAACCGCGCATAACGACCATCACTACTTCGGAATCAGCAGAATAATAAAAGGTCTATACAGCGTTTGTTTTCCGAAGATATCCAAGCAAATCCGGGAGTATACGGCACATTGCACGACTTATCAGGAGAACTCTGTCTTAAGGGATAGAGCGACCGGAGAAATAAAACCTTTGCAGTTAAAACCGATGCCTTTTCACACGATTTCTCTGGACTTTGTCACTAACATGCCGGAGGTGGACTCAGCAAACACTATGTGGGCTATGGAAGGATACTCAAAGTATAATTCCCTTTGCCCAGTAAACTGTCTATTCAGCAAGAGAACCCTCTTAATCCCTAGGAATACGACGTATTCGGCATCCACATAGGCAGAACTGCTTCTTCAAGCTCTATACATTGCAGACTAGGGACTACTACGGCAAATAGTCAGCGACAGGGACCCCAAATTCATTTCCGAGGTTTGGCAGGCTATATTCACTAAGCTAGGAGTCAAATTCCTAATAGCGACTGCCTACCACCCGCAGACGGATGGAGCAGCCGAACAGAAGAATCAGACAGTAATTATAGCTATTCGCTATCACACTGCGACGAATCCAACGGTACTATAGGTATCAATCCTTCTGGCGTTGCAGCACTATCTTAACAACACGGTGGCCATAGCTATTGACCGGTCGCCTAACGAGTTGTTATATGGGCTTAAACCGCTAGACCTCGTTAACCTTCTTCCAGAGCAAGTAATTTCTGACATGCAGCCGGGGGAAGAGGACTTAGAGGCACTTCGCAAGCTCTATTAGAGAGAGGCTTAACTCGTAATAACCACTGCTGCCGCCCTATCTAAAATCAGATATAACTCCCAACATAACCCGGTGGATATCAACGTCAGAGACATGGTGTACTTACGACTGTACAAAGGATACCAGCTTCCGGGAAAGCTAAAGAAGAAATGGTCACTATAGAGAGCAGGACCGTACAAGGTTCTTAAAAAGGTAAACCCTCTGTCATACTGACTTAAATTTCCATTAAACTTAAGGGTGCATCCAGTAGTGTTAATCGCATACATATGGAAACCGCACCAAGGCGGAGATCCCTTTAGCAGGGAGGAAACACCCCCTCCACCAATTAATCTAGAAGGGAGCGGCAAAGCTGATTACTAGGAAATTAAGCGGATTATCTCACACAAGGTGAAAATCTACCGCACCAAGGGACGAAGCCCTAAGGTAGCTTACCTCGTGAGATAGAAAGGATACACCACTAAAGATAACCAGTAGATTAACGAAAGCGAGATGAAGGTAAACGCGTTAGAGTTGATGAATGAATATCTAAGGGAGCATCCAATCAACTGGGATAAGGAGTATAGGAAAAAGGGGCTTATGAGGCAGGAGTGCTAATAATGCCTCGAGGTCAGCAGGATCCAACATCCTGCAGGACCCTACGTAATCACCACAGGTGGAAACACGTAACCCCATTTTCCTATAACACCACTTACAATTTCACTTCACTTTTCACTCAACCCCTTATCCGCACTTTCTGACACGCTAGAATTCCCTGTTTTTCTTCATTTTTCGACCTTTTATTTTTGCTTTCAATTATCGTGCACTTTGAGTCTTTCTTTCATTTCATTTCATTTTTTACTTTCATCGCCCTCTCTCGGACAATTCCGACACATATCATAAGAGACGCAAAAGACAAGTTCCACGTAGAGGATTTTGATCCCAATGTCTTGGTTAAGTTTTTGCCGTCCCACAGGGAGAAGCGAAGAATAATGACCGAGTCAGCGAAGCTGTCTCCTAGAGGGAACCGGGCGAGAGTAGCCGGGGACGCCGATTCCGCCCTTTATGACCAGATGGCTAAGGCTTGGCGAGAAGACGAGCGGAGGGAAAAGGCATATGCCGACCTAATGACCGCCCATCAACGCTATATAGAGACCACAGCTGAGGACGAGGACGAGGACTCTAGAGCAGACACGGACTACGAGAATGACGTTTCCAATGTCAATACATCCGGAGAGACGCTCAGCCCCAGAGGCCAGGCGGCAGTAAAGCGCCTCCAGAACGCAAGAAAGGGCAAGATGATTGCCAACGCCCCTATAACCAAAGGGATCCCCGCCAGTGGTTCAAGTCGAGATCCTCCTATAACTGCATAAGAAACGCAGGATAGACTAGAGGAACTGGACTTTAGCGAGCTGATTTGCCGTTTCGGTCACACAGATAAATGCTATCAGCACTAGGAGACGGAGTCATCTACGGGAGGTAACGCGGGACTAGAGCCTTTCAGAACATGGCGACATCAGGCCGGAGATGGCATATAGAGCGCAACAGACGCCATCTACACCTGCTCTAAAGATTTCGCGGCCTAGGGGGTGCAAATCGACGGAAACGGATTCTCTGTCGCGAAGATAGACCCCATGTATGCACTATAGATTGGAGTAGTGCGATAGATTTTCCTTATTAAGGAATCGATTCTAGCGGCCGATAATGACGGGCAGAAGAAAACCAAATGCCTGGCCGATACCCCAGTCATCCAGAATGTTAAACTCTGCATCAAGCAGGCAGCGGCACGATTCCTTGATGGTGGATGGACAGACAACCAAGCTAGATCTAGAGAGTGGCAACTGGGATTGCCGTTGAAAGAGAAAGTACTCGCGGCCAGATACTGCGACAAGTTAGGAGGTATTAACGGCTCCATAGCTGGGGCACTTGCCACCATAGGACAAGTTGATCTCTTGAGCATAGGTTTTTAACAGGGGATTATTAATACTGGTAAAGAGCATGGAACCGCGACCACTTGACAGGACACCGACGTGCTAAGGAAGGAACTGGCGGACTAGAGGAATCTGATCCGAGGTTTAGCTAAACAATGCAGGCTGACAAGCAAAGCAGCGGCCGGAAAGACTATCTTAGAAGAGATGGAGTTGAGGCTAGCGGACTAAGCCACTGACGTACGATTTAGCAAACTCGAAGACAGAACCGACATGCTCAAAGGGGACATTAAGGCCTATAAGGAGTCTTTTAGCGCAGTAAAAGCCAGTCTTAAGATTATTAACAGGCACATCGCGAGGACCTCAGCCAGAATGGCAGTACTAAAGGATAAGGCCAGGAACATTGAGACCGCCAGGCCTACTCCTCGAACGCCTCTGCCAGAATCCGCGGCCAGAAAGACAACCTCGCCCGCAGTAAGCAAGAAGCTGACCAGCCCAGTTAAACTAAATTCGCCAGCTAGTAGAAGAACAAGGTTGGCCACAGGGGCGATAAAGGCGACTGCATTAAACACGAGCTCGTCTAAGTCGTCGCCAAAAAAGGCGAAGCGAAAGACGCCTTCTAAAAATGGGCATAATATCGACAGCGCCACGAAAAGGCAGAAAACGATAACGGAATCCGCGACTAAGAACGCGGAATTAGCCGAAACATTAGACAAATAGGAGACCCTTATATAGTAGCATAAGGACTAAAATTTCGGCTAATATATTACGCCGTCTAACGTCAGAAGCAGTCCCTAAAAATCGCGTGGCTCTGGGCAGATTACCGTTCAATTACAAAACGTATAGCTTAGATCGAAGGTTTAGCTGTGTTATAAAGGGCATCGTGGCAAATGGATTAATCACAGAAAAAGTTGTATCTAGAGGACTATTGCTTTCCTTATGGTTACTGTGCCATGTAGTTTAGACATAGGAAAATTTCACCTCTAGTGAGGATGAGATGGCATGGCCAGTGGCCGTCTTCTGCCTAAAAGTGGCAATGCCCTAATGACCTCCACGGAACCACCTTTAATATGCCTGGCTCGAACGCACAAAGGACCTTCATACATAAAGTCGGAAGCAGAGGATAACTTGAGATATCCAACGCACCTCAAGGAAGGGCACAGGCCACCTTCTCCTACTTCCAAGAGGAGAGCCTCTCTTCCTACAGCCTAACTCTTTCCCCTCTACACAGCTTCCCTTCATTAGTCCACTAAGTCTTCAGAGGCACAACGTTTTTATTTTTAGTTTAACCTAAGTCTTTTCTATTCTCTCGTGCAAGTTATCGCTATAGTTAATAGTCAGCAGCATTATTACGATACAACCATAACACCCCGGACGAGAGAATTACTCACAATATGGCGACTCCTAGAAGCATATAACCAGAGGTCGCCAGCAACATAGTCACTCTCTAACGAGTCACTTATAGCTATAATAACACAAGTGGATGGAGATGTTCCGCGATCTACATCTCTGTTAACAGCTTATAGTGCAAATTCGCAAGGCTTATGTGGACAAGGACTTCAAGAAGTGGACATCTAAGTATAACCAGGACGGATCTAACTGTAGTTAACAGGTTTATACTACTTAGATTGAATTTCCTTTTATCATGGTTTATTTCGCTTAGACTGAGATGTTTATTTATCTTTAAATTTTACGAGTGGTTATTGTTGGATTGTTTACTGCTATTTAAGCAACGTTTCTAGCAGATTAGATGTGACCGGACTAATACAGGGAGGATATATCACAGATTAAATTGCTTTCTTTTACAGATAAAAGTTTTTCTTTGTATATATTAACGCTAGCTCAGATGGATCCGGAGGATAACTGGGACGGTTATCTTTAAGGGAGGGGCACTTGTTACGGGATAATCCGCGATGTCGGATCCCCACCTATATAGGACGGATTCGTCATGCAGCTAGTGAGACTGGGAAGAATAACAACAACCTTACACAATGCACTTGACTATATAACTTGATAACAGTATATACAGGTGCGTTTGATGACCCCTTTATGATAACGTTGATGACAGCTTTACGGTTGCTTCCAACCGACTACGTGACGAACCCACCACGTAACAGAAAGTAAATAAATACCTTTCTTAAAATGCTGATTTGATTCTATAATAAGGGACCTAACTATATAATCTGTATAGACACCGGAACATTGTTAATTCTAGCTAACAAACAGTGGCTCTAGTAATATAAGATAAATGTAAAGTAGGAAAAGTAAGACCTGAAACCGGTAACAGAAGTAGCTTTAGCCTTTATTATTATGGAAAGGGCTACTTTTAACTTCTATGTTTTAGGAATTACAAGAGGAAAAAACATCTAAGGTTACTTTATAATAACTGCAGATGTTATGCTAAATCTAGGACTAAAATTATTAATTAGCATAAGTTTTTTTTATAGCTTTAGAGTAAAAATTAATTTCGTTAATCTAAGGTTAGTTTTTAGGTTAGTGCATAATATAATAGTACTAGGACGGATGTTTTAAAATGCTTACTATATGCTAGCTTAATGGGTAATAGCAGTACATAATGTTGTGATTTTACTAAACTTAATATGTTAGGTGCTAGTAATATAAAAGGATTTTCTTAGTAGAGAGGAGACTAGTATTTACTATGTTATGTTATCTAATTCTGTCTTCCTAGATAACATTCTTAACTAGGAAGATAAGAAAAGGATGCTGGCAGTAAATAACTCTAATAGGGCTGTGTGGATTAAGCGGAATAGTAAGGTAGGTTAACTTAAGGCAGCTATAAGCCTTGATTTAAACTTTGCTATTCTGGATGTTCACTATTATGTAGCATTTTTTAGTAAAGATATTAAGACAGAAAAGACAGAAGAGAGTCCGGAAAAATTTAATAATAACCTAGATCCTAAAGTTGTTAACAGAGGTATTCTATTATATAGAGTATCTTGCCTAGAGGATATACCTTTTGTTAAAAATAAGTTTAGAGTGCAAATTACTAATATTAATCTAGAAGCGGCTACTAAGTTGCGGGATCTGACTAATAAGTATGATATTTACTATAATAAAGGAGTAGTACTAATGCTAGAAGAAGATAAAATAAGAGTTAACTTTGTTAACAGCTGGTAGAACTAGGTTAAGCTAGTAAGGAAGTACCCTCTTAAGCGTAGAGACTAGAAGAAATTTACGAAAGTCTATAATGCTATACACCTAGCAGGCAGGATGTTTTAGTTAATAAAGCTAGCACTAGTGGCCTGCTCTGGTTTTATGGTTTAGAGAGATGTAAAGAAGATGAAGAAAGGTTAAGTTATTGTGAATGCCAGACCCCTTAATAATATTACTATGCTAGATGTATATCTGTTGCTAGACTAAGACGACATTATGCAGGATACTGAAATTGGCTAAGGTGGCGAATTATCTGTTATAGTTTGAATTATAAGTAACCTATATGCTAGGAATCCTTAACGTTATACCTAATGCCTTGTTATGACTTCTAGTAGATGTTAGCTACTAAGAGGCGGTAAACCGCAGCATGTATAATGAATTAAATGCCTGTGTATACTTCTGTCAGAATTATTAGGTAGTAGCTATAATAGATGACTTGTTAAAGAAGGAGATATTAGTAGGGTATAAATTTAACCTGTGATATTATTAAATAATTAAGAGCATTAAGGATTTCTAGTAAAAGCAGCTAAAGTAAGGACGGAACTAACTGCAAATTCCACTCTATGGCTGGGACCTTATAAACGAGGGCTTACTTTATTATAAGGATAGAGAAGGGCTTAAATAACTGTATATTCCAAGCAGCTGTGTTAAAACTGTACTAAGAACCACGTATAACAACTATTACCACTTTGAAATTAGTAGAATAATAGAAGGTTTGCGTAGTGTTTGCTTTCTAAAGATGTTTAAGTGAATCCAGAAGTATGCAGTATACTGTATAACTTGCCGGGAGAACTTTATCTTAAGGGATAGAGCAATTAGAGAAATAAGACCTTTACAGTTAAAACTAATGCTGTTTTATACTATTTCTCTGGACTTTATCACTAATATGCCGGAGGTGGACTCAGCAAACACTATATAGGCTATGGAAGGATACTTAAAGTATAATTTCCTTTACCTAGTAAACTGTCTGTTTAGTAAGAGAACCCTCTTAATCCCAGGGAACATAACGTATTTAATATCCATATAGGCAGAACTGCTTCTTTAAGCTTTATATATTATAAACTAGGGACTACTAAGGTAAATAGTTAGTAATAGGGACCCTAAATTTATTTCTAAGGTTTAGTAGGTAATATTTACTAAGCTAGGAGTTAAATTCCTAATAGCAACTGCCTATTACTTATAGACAGATGGAGCAGCTAAACAGAAGAACTAAACAGTAATAATAGCTATTTGC
Organism: Aciculosporium take MAFF-241224; assembly: GCA_000222935.2. Classification (NCBI taxonomy): domain Eukaryota; kingdom Fungi; phylum Ascomycota; class Sordariomycetes; order Hypocreales; family Clavicipitaceae; genus Aciculosporium; species Aciculosporium take. The sequence goes on along the minus strand of AFQZ01000209.1, from coordinate 39,037 downwards.
TATTATATTACAATAAATCTAATAGTACTATAGGTATTAATCCTTCTAGCTTTATAGCACTATCTTAATAATATAGTGGCTATAACGATTAACTAGTTGCCTAATAAGTTATTATATAGGCTTAAACCGCTAGACCTTATTAACCTCCTCCTAGAGTAAGTAATTTCTAACTTATAGCTAGGGAAAGAGGACTTAGAGGCACTTTATAAGCTTTATTAGAGAGAGGCTTAACTTATAATAACCACTGCTGCTGCCCTATTTAAAATCAAATATAACTCCTAATATAACCTAGTGGATATTAACGTCAAAGACATGGTGTACTTATAACTATATAAAGGATACTAGCTTTTAGAAAAGCTAAAGAAGAAATAGTTACTATAGAGAGCAGGACTATATAAGGTTTTTAAAAAGGTAAACCCTTTATTATACTAACTTAAATTTCTGTTAAACTTAAGGGTATATCTAGTAGTGTTAATTATATATATATAGAAACCGCACTAAGGCGGAGATCCCTTTAGTAGGGAGAAAACACCCCTTCTACCAATTAATCTAGAAGGGAGCAGTAAAGCTAATTACTAGGAAATTAAGCAGATTATCTTATATAAGGTAAAAATCTACTGTACTAAGGGATAAAGCCCTAAGGTAGCTTACCTTATAAGATAGAAAGGATATACTGCTAAAGATAAATGGTAAATTAATAAAAGCAAGATAAAGGTAAATATATTAGAGTTAATAAATAAATATCTAAGGGAGTATTTAATTAACTAGGATAAAGAGTATAGGAAGAAGGGGCTTACAAGGCAGGAGTGCTAATAATGCCTTAAGGTTAGCAGGATCTAACATCCTATAGGACCCTACGTAATCACTATAGGTGGAAACACGTAACCCCATTTTCCTATAATACTACTTACAATTTTACTTTACTTTTCACTTAACCCCTTATCTGCACTTTCTGACATGCTAGAATTCCCTGTTTTTCTTCATTTTTTAACCTTTTATTTTTACTTTTAATTATTATGCACTTTAAGTCTTTCTTTTATTTTATTTTATTTTTTACTTTTATCGCCCTCTCTTAGATAATTCTGATATATATTATAAGAGACGTAAAGGATAAGTTCTATATAAAGGATTTTAATCCTAATGTTTTAGTTAAGTTTTTGCCGTCCTATAGGGAGAAGTAAAGAATAATAACTAAGTTAATAAAGCTATCTCCTAGAGGGAACCAGGCAAGAGTAGCTAGGGATACTAATTCCACTTTTTATAACTAAATGGCTAAGGCTTGGCAAGAAGATAAGTAGAGGGAAAAGGCATATGCTAACCTAATAACTGCCTATTAATACTATATAAAGACTATGGCTAAGAATAAGGATAAGGACTCTAGAGCAAACACGGACTATAAGAATAACATTTAAAATATTAATATATCTGGAGAGATGCTTAGCCCTAGAGGCCAGGTAGTAGTAAAGTGCCTCTAGAATGCAAGAAAGGGCAAGATAATTACTAATGCCCCTATAACTAAAGGGATCCCTGCTAGTGGTTTAAGTTAAGATTCTCTTATAACTATATAAAAAATATAGGATAGACTAGAGAAACTAGACTTTAGTAAGCTAATTTACTGTTTTAGTTATATAAATAAATACTATTAGCACTAGGAGACGGAGTTATTTACAGGAGGTGATGTAGGACTAAAGCCTTTTAGAACATAGTAATATTAGGCTAGAGATAGCATATAGAGTATAACAGATGCCATCTACACCTGCTCTAAAGATTTTACAGCCTAGGGGGTGTAAATTAATAGAAATGGATTTTCTATTATAAATATAGACCCTATATATGCACTATAAATTAGAGTAGTGTAATAGATTTTCCTTATTAAGGAATTAATTCTAGCAGCTAATAATAATAAGCAGAAGAAAACCAAATACCTAGCTAATACCCTAGTTATTCGGAATGTTAAACTCTGCATTAAGCAGGCAGCAGCATGATTTCTTAATAGTAAATAAACAGATAACTAAGCTAGATCCAGAGAGTAGTAACTAGGATTGCTATTAAAAGAGGAAGTACTTACGGCTAGATACTGTAATAAGTTAGGAGGCATTAATGGCTTTATAGCTAGGGCACTTACTACTATAAGATAAGTTAATCTCTTAAGCATAGGTTTTTAATAGGGAATTATTAATGCTAGTAAAGAGTATAAAACTGCGACTACTTAATAGGATACTAATATACTAAGGAAGGAACTGGCAGACTAAAGGAATCTAATCTAAGGTTTAGCTAAATAATATAGGCTAATAAGTAAAGTAATAGCTAGAAAGACTATCTTAAAAGAGATAAAGTTAAGGCTAGCAGACTAAGCTACTAATATATAATTTAGTAAACTTAAAGATAGAACTAATACACTTAAAGGGAATATTAAGGCCTATAAGGAGTCTTTTAGCATAGTAAAAGCTAGTTTTAAGATTATTAACAGGTATATTACAAGGACCTTAGCTAGAATGGCAGCACTAAAGGATAAGGCCAGGAATATTAGGATCGCTAGGCCTACTCCTTAAATACCTCTGCTAGAATCTATAGCTAGAAAGACAACCTTGCTTATAGTAAGCAAGAAGCTAACCAGCCTAGTTAAACTAAATTTACTAGCTAGTAAAAGAATAAGGTTAGCTATAGGAGTAATAAAGGCAACTATATTAAACACAAGCTTGTCTAAGTCGTTGCTAAAAAAGGTAAAGCGAAAGATGCCTTCTAAAAATAGGCATAATATTAACAGCGCTATAAAAAGGCAAAAATGACGACGGAATCCGTGACTAAGAATGCAGAATTAGCTGAAATATTAGATGAATAGGAGACCCTTATATAGTAGTATAAGGACTAAAATTTTAGCTAATATATTACGCTATCTGACGTTAAAAGCAGTCCCTAAAAATCGCATGGCTCTAGGCAGATTACTATTTAATTACAAAATGTATAGCTTGGATTAAAGGTTTAGCTGTATTATAAAGGGCATTATAGTAAATAGATTAATTACAGAAAAAGTTATATCTAGAGGACTGTTGCTTTCCTTATAGTTACTGTGCTATATAGTTTAGATATAGGAAAATTTTACCTTTAGTAAGGATGAGATGGCATGGCCAGTGGCTGTCTTCTGCCTAAAAGTAATAATGCCCTAATAACCTCTACGGAACCACCTTTAATATGCCTGGCTTAAATGTATAAAGGACCTTTATACATAAAGTTAGAAGCAGAGGATAACTTGAGATATCTAACGCACCTTAAGGAAGGGCATAGGCTACCTCTCCTACTTCTAAGAGGAGAGCCTCTCTTCCTATAGCCTAACTCTTATTCCTTTATATAGCTTCCCTTTATTAGTCCACTAAGTCTTTAGAGGCATAATATTTTTATTTTTAGTTTAACCTAAGTCTTTTCTATCCTCTTACGCAAGTTATTGCTATAGTTAATAGTTAGTAGCATTATTATAATATAACCATAATACCCTAGACAAGAGAATTACTTATAATATAGCGACTTCTAAAAGCATATAACCAGAGGTCGCTAGCAATATAGTTACTCTCTAACGAGCTACTTATAGCTATAATAACATAAGTGGATAGAGACGTTCTATAATTTACATCTCTATTAACAGCTTATAGCGTAAATTTACAAGGCTTATGCGGACAAGGACTTTAAGAAGTGGACATTTAGGTATAACTAGAATAGATCCAACTATAGTTAATAGGTTTATACTACCTAGATTGAATTTCCTTTTATTATGGTTTATTTTGCTTAGACTAAGATGTTTATTTATCTTTAAATTTTACAAGTAATTATCGTTAGATTGTTTACTGCTATTTAAGCAATGTTTCTAGCAGATTAAATGTAACTGGACTAATATAGGGAGGATATATTACAGATTAAATTGCTTTCTTTTATAAATAAAAGTTTTTCTTTGTATATATTAATACTAGCTTAGATAGATCTGGAGGATAACTGGGATGGTTATCTTTAAGAGAGGGGCACTTGTTATGGAATAATCTGTAATGTCGGATCCCTACCTATATAGGACGGATTTGTTATATAGCTAGTAAGACTTAGAACAATAATAACAATAACTTACACAGAATGCACTTAATTATATGACTTAATAGTAGTATATACAGGTGCGTTTAATGACCCCTTTATAATAACGTTAATGACAGCTTTACAGTTGCTTCCAACCGACTACGTGACGATACCACCACGTAACAGTGTTAGTAGAAATAATATAAGCTTATAGAGATAATAATTAATATCTGTATTATAGTACTACTAACTACTAGGTAAAGGCTTACTACCTCCTTCTAATATATTATCTAAATTCTAATATTTATATTATAAAAATAATAAGTCTCTAAGTAGAATCTAAAGTAAAAGAGAATTTAAAAAAAGACAGCACCTAAGCTTAAGACTTAGTAAGGCAGTAAAAAAAGGCAAAAAGCTTTCTTACTAAATACTACTTACAGGTAAAGGCATATATAAATAAATAGAGAAAAATATAAACTTAACTCCCTTTTTAATACTAGTTTTATTTAATAAGAAAGCCTTTATTAATATATAAGTAAATAATAGTTATAATAGTTATAATAGTTATACTACTATAAGCAAATCCTTTATATAATATATAGGATTTCCTATAATTAATTTAGCCTAACTACGACAAATCTAAACAGCTATATCTATTAAGAAACAGGGCTAAAAGGGTTTCTATTAGAGTCTTATAATAATATTAAGATTTACCTAATTTATAGCTAATATAAGTAGATAAAGTTTCCTAGTTTTTATATATATAATACTAGGACTTACCTGTTTATATATCTTAAGAACCCCTTAGTTAAAATAATATAATATTAAAATTCACGCTATATAAGAATCTTTTATAGTCCGTTCTTTAAGAAATCTTTAGGTTTAGGTAATAACTATAAGAAAAACTAATAATCTAATAATAGAAATATTAGGCTTTATTTATAAGGGAATAATATAATAAGTAGTAGTAAGGAAACAAATAAATATATAGTTCTTAGCTACTAGCTTATAGGATATAATCTTTATACTAATAGTTATACCTATAGTAGACCCTACTTAGGCCTTAATAGACTGCTTACCTAAAGAGCTTTAGGATTTCCTAGCCTTATTTAATAAAGAAAAGGCAAATATATTACTACTATACTAAAGGACTATAGACTATTTTATTTAGCTATGAAAAAACCTTAATAAAACAGAGCTAGAGCTTTCTTAGGCCCCTTTATATAATATACCTTAAGAATAGCTTCTAGAAATTCAGAAATAAATTATAAATCTTTAGAATAAAGGTTAAATCTAGGCTAGCTCTTCCTTAGCTAAGGCTTTAATTCTACTAGTTAAGAAAGCTAGGAGGGGTTAGTAGTTCTATATTAACTATTAAGCACTAAGTAAAGTTATAGTTTAGGATAGATATTCTCTTCCCTTAATTAAAAAAATGCTTTACTCTCTAGCTAAGGTAAGGTATTTTACTAAACTTAATATTTATATAGCTTTTTATAAACTATAGGTTATATAAGGGAATAAGGGCCTAATTATATTTTAAACTAGGTTTAGATTATTTAAGTAGCTGGTTTATTTATTTAGTTTAGCTAAGGCACTTGCCACTTTTTAGTATTATATTAATAATACGTTAGGTGATATATTAAGAGATTATATAATAGCTTACCTAAATAATATCCTTATTTATTCTAAAGGTTTAAAAAAGAACTATATATAAAAAGTATAAGAAGTTCTATGCTAATTAGAACAAGCTAGGCTGTATTTAGATATTAATAAGTATATGTTTATGGTTTAAAAAGTAAAATACTTAGGATTTATTATAAAAGCAGGAAAAGCTATCTATCCTAACCTAGAGAAGATTATAGCTATTTAGGACTAGGAGTTACTTTAATTAGTATATAGAGTAAGGAGTTTTTTAGGCTTTATGAATTTTTATTAGGAATTTATTAATAATTTCTCAGACCTAGCAGGGCCCCTTACTAATCTTACTAAGAAGGTAGCTAGGTTTTATTAAACTTCTAAATATAAGAAGGCATTTTAAGCGCTTAAGATAGCTTTTATATTATCTCTATTTCTTATATAATAAGACCCTAACCTAAAAATATAAGTAAAAGCTAACTCTTTTAATAAAGCAATAGGTAGATGCCTTTTATAATATAATTTAAAGGATATATGGTGGATTATTATATATTACTTAATATAACTTATAGTAGTATAATAGAACTATATAATTTATAATAAAGAGCTCTATAGTATTATTTCTTATCTTAAGGTATAGTTAGCAGAACTATAAAGTATAGCCTAACTATTTATAATTCTTACTAACTATAAAAATCTAGAATATTTTACAGCCCCTTAAGAGATATTAAAAAGATAGGCAAGATAGGCTAAAATATTATTCCTTTTTAATCTTTACTTTTAATATTATCTAGGTATATAGGTAGATAGGCTAGATATTCTCTTTTAATAAGAGTAAGATTAAGGTTAGGGAAGCTATTCTATAGGGTGTATTATATGTCTAGTCTAAAGCCTAGATATAAGTAATATATCCCTAGTAGGAGTGTAAATAACGGCCGAATTAAAGGAGGATAGCAACTAAAATAATAATAATCCGGATAAAATAATTACATAAGATGTTATTAGTATAGTTTTGAAAATAGTAGGTATCTTAGAAGTTTACGCCGGATCTATAGGGCAAGTTATACTGGATTTTTAATAGAATTTTGTAAAATTTCTAGTATCTAGCAGTGGCAACAGCTGTCAGGTCTGGTGAGGAAGTGTATGGCTTCCTTATATACCTACTGACCTTTTTTAGGCCCTACAGCCGCTAGCTGGGCTTTATATACTACTTTTTTTTTCTATAAAAATTATTTATATATAAAAACAAAAAAATAAACTCACGGCCTAACAAACTAGGTGCCAATGTATCCTACATCTAACTTTTCTAATTTTCCAAATTTCACCTAAAAATTTTTTATTATATAAAAAGAAAGCCCTAAATTCCCTAATTCTAATAGTATTTCTAAGACTTTTCTAAGACCTTTAGTTATTAAGATATCTGCAAATTAGTATAACCTATAGGTTAACCTACTTTCCTATAAAGGAAAGCAGTTAAGTCGTCGCCCTGCTTTCCAGATTCTAAATTAGCAGAATTTTCCTCTAAAGGTTAAGATTTTAACCTCTAGCAGCTTTAGCAACTAGCCAGCTACTAACCTACCAGTCGCATTTTCATGCACTTATTATCAGCTATAGGGCAATTAAAAATGCTTTAAATTTCTATATTTTTATATATTTTACAGCTGTTATTAGCTTATAATAAGGTGTAAAAGGTTAATACTAGTTATTAATGTTCTTGCCTATAGCTACTAAAATAATCTCATTAGCTATAAAAGTAGGTCCGTCTGACTACCCAGGAGATACCTATATCTTAACTACTAAAGTGCTGAAAATTCCCTGTAATTTTCAACACCCCCTCTGAAGAAGTCTTAGGGATTAGAAGGAAGGGTTGTGCGAAATGATTTGACAGAATTCCAAAACAACCAATTTAAAAATTCAAATGTACGGAGAATGTAGCCCTGCTTCGGGGCTATAGGGTAGTCGAAAAAAAGCTTTTATTAGCATACGATTTGCCAAATAAAGAAGGGCCTGTTGAAGGCATGGTTTGTTTTTGTAAATTTCTGAATTTTGCGTGTGTTTTTGGTGACCTTAAAAAGCCGCTTTTTAATAAGAATGTTGCATAACCAGATAGATAATTATAGGGCCCCTAGCCCTATAAGCTCTATAAAAGCCTTATAAATAGGAATAGTTAAAGGTTTAGTTAATCCATTAGCCGGCATTTTCTTTATATTTAAATACTATATTTTAGCTAATCCAGAGGATATAAGCTGCCGGTTATAGTAGAATTTTAGAAGGGTATGCTTTATACGGCTGTGAAGAGCGGGATTATAAGCCGTTTTTATAGCACTTTAGTTATTACAATAAAGTTAAATAGGAGGGTTTAAAGGTATTTTAAGCTCTATAAATATCCCTTCTAGCCACTTTAATTCTTAAAAAGCCTTGTAAATTATATTAGATTTAGCTTCTATAGGTAATAAAGCTATAGTGGAAGCCTTTTTAGACTTCTAGCTTATAGGGCCCCTAGCTAGCTTATAAAGGTATATATAAGTAGATTTAGAAGACCTTTTATCTTCTGTAAAATCGCTATCGCAAAATCTAAGTAATATATCTGATATACTGGATTTACTAGCTTTTAATAAGGGACCCTTATAAGATATAGCTAGTTTTTAAGTGCTAGATAGATATCTAAGCAGGCTTTTAGCTGTATTTAGGTGCTCTATATAAGGTGCGGCCAGGGCTATTAATAACCACTATAGGGTAAAAGCCACATCTGGTCTTGTAAGTAGCATAAGGTACATAATAGTACCTATTATGCTTTAGTATAGCTTTATGTCTTTAGCTATAAGAGGCTTTAAAAGCTAGGGATTTAAGACCCCTGATTACATAGGAATTCTAACAGGTTTACAGTCTAAAAGACTAAACCTCTCTAGGGCTTCTGAAATATACCACGATTGGTAAATTTGGATGATTTTTTCCCTTCTATTTCGAAGAATTTAAACCCCTAGGAAGAATTCTGCAGGCCCTCTATCTTCTATAGGATAGGCCTTATGCATCTGCTTTTTAAGCTTTTGGATATAGGGTAGATTAGGCCCTATAAGAAGACAATCATTAACATATGTTATAATAAAGGTCTTAGAGTCCTGGTTGTGAAATATAGCTGGGTATGACACTAGGGGGCTAAATCTAAGGGATTTAAGCACTAAGGTTAGTGCTTACTACCACTCTCTAGAGCTTTGCTTTAGACTATATAAGGACTTTCTTAGTATAATTACTTAATTTATAGAAGCCTTATAACCATACTTCTTAGCTATGTTAACTAAGGAGGGGTTGGCCTCTATAAATTTAGTAAATCCCTCTGGAATTTGTATATAAATTAATTCCTTTAGGGTACTATTTAGAAAAGCACCTATAAAATCAACTTATTTAACTTCCTAGTTATGCCAAGCAGCTAGGGCTAGTAAAATCCGCCAGCTAGGGGGAATACTAGTTATAGCAAAGGTTTCTGTATAATCTAAACCTTCTATTTATATAAAATCCTTAGCTACTAGCCTAGCTTTATACTTTAAAGGATTATTTTCTTTATCCTTCTTAAGCTTTAAAAATAGCCTATTCTTTAGGATTTTTCGACCTCTAGGGACTTAGTTAATGCCTGTAAAGTTAAAGGTTCTAGACTGTAATAGCTGTTTAAATTTGCTATATATAGCTTTAAGCTATTCCTTCTTTTATAGACTTTTTAAGGCTTGCTTCCAAGATTTAGGGTCTAGGGTAGGCTGATTATTTTTCAGCTTCTGTTAGGCATTATAGTAAATCTCTTTTATTAAGAGTGCTATATTAATATTTATCTTATCTGAATTTTCTTTAGAAGGGGCATTTTCTAAGATATCCGGCTTTAAGACTGTGGCTGGCTTTGTTTCTAGCTCTGGCTCTAGGGTAACCATTGTATCCTAAGGTCTAGGGTAGTCCTCTTGTGGAAAATCCTTTATAATAAGGTCAGAATTATGATTTTAGCTTTTATAATTTTGGCTTTTCCCCTTTAAAGGATTATTCCAGTTAGAGGGTTCTGAGATGGAATCCCTTTCCAAATCCCTTATAGAATAATTAGGTAGGCCCCTAGATATAGGTCTAATAGGCTTTATAATCTTTAAAAAACTAGTTTTAAATACTAAGTTTTTAGAAGGAATATAGACTAGGTAGGTATTTAAACCTAAGGTTAAGAGCAACCTTCTAGAGACAGTCCTAGGGGCTAGCTTTTAAGCTTTTACCCTTTTTTCTATAGGAATTAAGACCTGATAATATGATCCTATAGCTCTAATAGAGCTAAAATTATCCTCTATAGGGTAATTAAATTCCTTAGAAAGTATCTGAGCTAGGCTCTTAGATTTAGTACTATTTGCTGTTATATTTATTAAATTGACAATAGTAGGGAGGGTAAAGCACCATAGATAGAGAGGTAATCCTGCCCACTATAGGGTAGTCTGTAATCTATCTATAATTGTGCGTATAGAACGCTTAGCTAGCCCATTTTGCATATAGATATAGGGGCTAGAAGTTGTGAATTTAATTCCCTTCTTTGCTAGCCAATTTTAGCTGCTAGAATTAACCTCTAATCCCCCGTTAAAGTGGAAGTGCTTATGGTAAGTGCTATACTAATTTTTAAGCCCTCTAAAGAATCCCTTTAATACTATAAAAACAGTATTACCTTCCTTATTAGCTATTAAAAAGCACCATTTATAGCAACTTTTTCTATCTACTAAAATAAGACTTACTAACTGCTTATTATAGGGTAATGGACTAATTTTTAAGGTATCCCCCTTTATATAATCTAGAGACTTAGGGGGGTTAGGAATAGGTTGTTTACTAGGTCTTCTAGTAATCTTAGCTGAATCACAAGCTAGGCACCTAAAATCCTGACTTTTAACCTCTAAAAAATCAGGGATTCCTTTAGTAATTAGGGCTGTTTTCTTTAGTAATATAAGCCCTATGTGCCCTAATCGGATATGCCAAATTCCAGCTAATTTTAATAGCTTTTAATAAGGGTCTTGAGGATTTAAATCCTTATAGGATAAAGAGGAAGGTATAGGGCCTCCTCCCCTGGCCCCCTGCTGGGCCTCGGACGCTCCTAGGGGCTCTAATAGCTCTTTTAAGCCTGATTCCTATCTCCTAGAGGGCTTCCTTCGGGGGACCCAGCTTGGGACCATAGGCTCTATGGGAAGAGGGGCTATAGGAAAATCCCCCTCTAAATCCCTAAAATCCTTGGCATTAGGACCCTAAATAAGCTCTTCAGAGGGTATTTGAACCTCTATAGGGTGGCTAGCTTAATAAATAAAATAGTTAAAGTAGTGGCTACTATTATTATTATTATTCTGTAATATAGGTGCGTGCTGGCCCTAAAGTTAAAAGAAAAAACCATATTTCTTATAGTTTAAGATACTAATACAGGACCTATCTGCAAGGTATAGGTTATTCTTTATAATACAACCCCCTAAAGTATAGTGTTTTAAACCACTGTAGATATTAATATCTAGCCCAGGGAAATATAGGGCCTCTTTTAAAGTAAGGGTCCTATATTTTTCAGGTTTTAAGTGACAGAGCACCTGGAATTTAGCATTACCATAGCCCTTAGGGTAGATTTTCCCTCCAGCAGTTATAATAGGCTTAGCTTCTCCCTTTTTATAAGGGATATAGTTGCTTAAATTCTCTTTAGAATTTACTAAATATACTATAAAACTAGTATTATAAAGTAAAGCATGCCTTATGCCTTTATAACTATAGCTATAATTTATAGCTTCTAAAGTAACCTTAGGAGTGGTTATTTCCTCTTCTGTATCTGATTCTAAAGAGGCTTCTAAACTAGAAGCTTTAGAGCTACTATTACTATTATCCTCTAGGTTATATACCCTATTAGAGAGATTATAGTTACCTAACATAAAAGAACTATTTAATCCTTCTTCTGCTGCCTTTTTAAAAGGTTTTTTGCCTTTCTAGTGACCTTTCTTAGGTCTTGCCTTATTCTATTTATTAGAGGACTTTTTAAGGGAAGACTCTCCTTTTTCTTTATTTTTAAAAGGTTTAGAATCCTTAGATTCCTAAGAATTCTTATTTTCGTGACCTAATGCTTTATAATTTAAGGCTTTTAAGACTATAGAGCTTTTATCCCTTTATTTTTCTAATAAATCTGCTATTAGGAACTAGAGATTTAAACTGTTATTAGAAATACTTAGAGCTCTATTTACTCTCATAGAGTATTTCTGCCTTTTAGCCTACTAAGGAAAAGTCCCTTTTAAAGACTGTAAATACTGATTAACTTAATCTATAGGGGCAATTTACATCCTAGAGATAGATAATCTAGCTAAATAGATATTAAAAGCAGCATTAAAAGCCTCTAATATCCCTTTAAAATTTTGGAAATTTAGGGCATGAAATTAGCTATATAATGACCCTCTTTATATCTCTGCACTATGAGAATACTGTCTGACTAAGGATTTATAGGCAGCTAAAGGGTTTTCTTGCTAAACTATTGTAGCTTAGGGACCTTTAGTATAGCTATCTCTTATAACCATAAGAATTATAGCTTAATTAGAGTCTAGGAGAGTTAAAGCTAGGTTAAAATTCTTAAGAAAATTAGGGATTTCTAAAGCTCTAAATTAGATGCCTAGGGCCTGCTTTTATTAATTGAAATTTTTTGTACCCTTTAGCTTAGCACCCTCTGGAAAGCTATAAACCTTCTTATTAAATTCTTTAGTAATAGAACTATTAAAGAAAGAGGTTATAGCATTCTTTCCAGCATCCGAACTTTGGCCTTGGCCTTGGGCATGACTTTGACCTTAACCTTGGCCTTGACCTTGACCTTAGCCTGCTATTAATTTACTAACAGCTTCAGATAATTTATTTAAATTATCATTTAGAGTTATTATGTCAGAACTCTGCTTATTTATAACCCTCTTAAGTTCAGCATTATAGCTCGCTTGCCGGCTTATAGCCCCCTGGTAATCTTCATTAACCTTTATTACAAACTCTTATAAAGCGACTGTTTTTTTACTACAGGGTAGTGGCCCTTTGTAAAATAAGTCAAGTTGCCTATCAAATTTATTTATAGGGCTTTTAGATAGTCAGGAACGCAGACCTCCTTCTATTTTTTAGAAATTTAGAAGGAATTTGCAAAAAGTAGTGGTTTTTTGCTTAATCAAAAAGCAGCTAATTTGCCCTCTATAAAATCAGGTATTTTAACCTCTATAGATTACTTCCGGGCCTATAACTTATTGAAAATAGTAGGTATCTTAGAAGTTTACGCTAGATCTATAGGGCAAGTTATACTAGATTTTTAATAGAATCTTGTAGAATTTCTAGTGTCTAGTAGTAGCAATAGCTGTTAGGTCTGGTAAAGAAGTGTATAGCTTCCTTATATACCTACTAACCTTTTTTAGGCCCTATGGCCGCTAGCTGGGCTTTACATACTACTTTTCTTTTTTTGTAAAAATCATTTATATATAAAAACAAAAAAATAGACTTATGGCTTAATAAACTAGGTGCTAACGTGTCCTATATGTAACTTTTCCAATTTTCTAAATTTCACCTAAAAAATTTTATTACATAAAAAGAAAGCCCTAAATTCCCTAATTTTAATAGTATTCTTAAGACTTTCTAAGACCTCTAGTTATTAAGATATCTATAAATTAGTATAACCTATAGGTTAACCTACTTTCCTATAAAGGAAAGCAGTTAAGTCATTGCCCTGCTTTCTGGATTCTAAATTAGCAGAATTTTCCTTTAAAGGTTAAGATTTCAACCTTTAGTAGCTTTAGCAGCTAGCCAGCTGCTAACCTACTAGTTGCGTTTTTATGCACTTATTATCAGCTATAGGACAATTAAAAATACTTTAAATTTCTATATTTTTATGTATTTTATAGCTGTTATTAGCTTGTAATAAGGTATAAAAGGTTAATACTAGTTATTAATAGTTATTAATGTTCTTGCCTATAGCTACTAAAATAATCTTATTAGCTGTAAAAGTGGGTCCGTCTGACTACTTAGAAGATACCTGTATCTTAACTACTAGAGTGCTGAAAATTCCCTGTAATTTTCAACATATAGACTTAGCAGGGTTATTACTATAAGGTTTTAACCTCTTTTAGGATAAATATCTTTAGAATTTATAGAACTAAGGAGTTACTATAAATAGCTTATATAGTATAAAATTAAAAATAGTTTAGGCAGTAAAGCAAAAATTTCCTGCCTTTATAAGGACTAAATCTTAAATAGCAGATTATATATTAAATGCTTAAGGAGTGCTATAATTCTAGGGGTAGCTCTAAATTCCCTAATATAAGCCTCTTACTATATTACTTATATAACAGGTTTATAACTTACTTATATTAGGTTACTTAGAGAGGAATATTACATTCTAAGTATTATAAAAAGACTATTACTAGAATAGGATATTAAAAAATATAGTATAGTTTATATAAAATTACTACTATTATAATAAAAGAAAGAGTTAATAGCTTTAATAAGGGCTTTTAAAACCTATACTAGTAGCAGACTATTATTAGTTATAAATATTAGTGGATTTTATAACTAATTTTCCTGTATATAATAAGGAGTTACTATACTATCTAATAGTTATTACGAATTGCCTCTTTAAGTATATATAGTTAAAGGTAATAATAAGTATAGTAGCTAAGGTATATGCAAAATGCTTTAAATACTACTAGTAGTAATTTTATAGTTTTTCTTATTAGATTATCTCTAACTATAGATTAGATTAGCTTAGCTGTTTTTAGACTATACTTTATAAGAAGGTAGGTATAAAATAGCTATTATTTATATTATATTACCCTTAGATAAACAGCAGAATAAAATAAGTAAACTAAGAGATATAGGCAGTCCTTTAAGTAGTTATTACCTTTTTATAATATAATTAGGCTAATTATCTCCTAGCTTATTAAATCGTGCTTAATAACTAAATATTTATAGTAACTGGGCTAAGCGTAAACCAGGCACTAAAGGGGTTTAATACTAAGCTAATTTAATAAGTATTAAATATAACTAAGAGTCTAATTTTACTTAAAGGAAGGGCTATATTATTCCTAGAATATCTCTAAGAGGGAATAACACTAGCCTAGGCAGTAATTAACTTTATATAATAATAATGATAGGATATAGTAAATACTTCCTAATAACTAGTAAAAAAATACTAGGCAGGAGACTTTATATAGTTAAATCTACACTATATTAAGATAAATCGCCCTAGCTAGAAACTTAACTAGGTTAAGGCAAAATATTAGGTTTTAAATATACTAATACTACTTACTATTTAACTTAATGTCTTATAGGGTATATACCCTATCTTTTATATAAACTTAATAAAAAGTGTTACGGGACAACCCATACCATCGGATCTGCATGCATATATATATAGGATCTGTCTAAGTAGCTAGTAAGACTTAATAATAATAATAACCTTTACAGAATACACTTAATTATATAACTTAATAGTAGTATATATAGGTGTATTAATAACCCAGTTTATAATAACGTTAATGACAGCTTTACGGTTGCTTCCAACCGACTACGTGACAATACCACCACGTAACAAAAAGGGCCATATTTAACCCATTATTATTATAAGTACTAGCGGATTCCAGACTAGGGCTAAAACTCTTATTATATAAAGACAATCCAGAGTTAGCAGAATATAAAGTAAAGGATATTATAATAATAAGAAACGCATAAGGTTATAGAAACTAATAGAATATACTAGTTAAATAGGTTAGGTATACCTAGCTAATATAAAAGCCCCTAGAAAGTTTCCTAGAAATAGTAGTACTAAAGAGATTTAAAGCATAATAAGGGGATATATATAGTAATAATAGGCCTAAACAGAGGGCAAACCAAATTTAATCTATAAATTTCTATATAATTAGACTAAGTCTGAACCTAAAAAAATAAATAAATAAATAAATAAATAAATAAATAAATAAAAAACAGCACATAGCTATTACCTCTTCTTTTATCCCTGCTCTTTAGCCTCGTTATAAAGGCGCTTTTGCTTTACTTTCTATACTAATCAGATGTGTTTCTCCTTCTCTTTAGCCTCCTAAATAGTATTAGTTATAGTATTATTAACATCCTTATAAAAGCTATCTTTAAAGGGAAAAAGAGGGGTTAAGAGAGAATTAAGGGAATAAAGGGAATAGAGAGTTTTAATAAAACTCTTATTTTTAAAGGGAGGTTAAGAAGGGGTAGTCCTAAGGGCAGGCTGCTTAAATAAAAAAGAGGGTTAGTTAGCAAGAACCCTAGTATATTCTAGAAGGCAGTTGCTAGCTATAGTGCTCTTTATAAGAGTGGTTTAAAGTTAGCGCATCTTAACTAACAAATTAGCAGCCTATAGTATATTTATTATTACTATAAAGGTAATAGGTATAGAAAGAGAACTAAAGGAAATAGTAAGGAGAAGGCTTATAGTAGTAATAGTAGTAAGAGCAGTAGTATAAGCAGCTCTTAAAGCATTCTTAAAATAATATTTAGTATAAATAAATTTAGCTATAAGGATAGCTTAGGTGGCCTTATACCTAGGCGCTATAAGCATAGCTAGGACTTTAATTACATGCTTAATACTAGTAAGTTAGTATATATTCTTAATAGTTTGCTATAACTTAGGGTTTACTAATAAGAGCTTTCTTTCCTAAAAACAACTCCTATAACTTACCTAATAAGCATAGTAGGCATAGCTATAAGGGTTAGGGAGGTATTTAGCCTCCCTACGGATATAAAGATTATTTACGTAAGGAACATAAAACACCTTATACTTAGTAGTACTAGTAGTATCTTTATTGTCTAAGTTACTTATTATAGTAAGACTACTATATATATAGTTTAAAGGAGGTAGTAAAGGAGCTCTTATTATAGTAGATATACTTCTTATATTAAAACTATTAGTAACCAGACATTATAAATTAAACTAGGGATATTTAACTTATATATAAATAAATATAGTATTATAGAAATACAAAAAACATTTAATAAAAAGGAAAAATAACTATAGTCTTTAAGATAGGCATAAATAAGAGAATTAATAAGAGTAAGATAATTAATAAAAAAAGAATAATAAAAGATAATATAAAAGAATCTAAGGACTGGGTTTATATTATTATATAAATATTAAAAATATAGGGGGCTGGCAACTTATATTTAGTTAGTAAGACAACTAGTTAAAGGTAGGTTACATATTAAACCAGCATTTATATATACCTAGGGAAGCTTAGGGAATAATATAATAAAAAAGGAGGCCTATATTTTATTACTATTATAGCGTTTAAGCAGTAAGAAGGGGGCTATATAATAAATTTAAGCTTAAGGCTTAGATCTTTATAATTAAAAGAATAACTATATTATAAAAGCCAGACTTTATAAGCTATATAAGTAATATAGGTTAGGCATGCATATTAATATACTTTAATTTAGCCTCTTAACTTAAGCTTTATACTAGTAAATTAAACTTTATATATATTTAGGTTTATCTTACTCTAGCCTCTTTATTTAGGCTATATAATAGTAAATAAAATAAGCTATAAAAGCAGGAGTTCTAGAAGGATTATAGATCTTTTCTTTCTCTTCTTCCCTAAGAAGATTATTCTTATTTATAGTTACTAATACTGCAGTCGCACATTAGCTAGACCATAACAAATAGTTACATTTTAAGCGAAGCTAATAATAATACCTTTTTTTTATAATAAAAGGCATAAGAAAAGAAGCTATTAGAAGTTAACTAGGATAATTAAGCTTAATATATTAAGCAGAGGGCTTAAGGTGTATATATTACCCTTATTTACTAACCTAAAGCTTCTTATAATCTTTTTATTACTGCCTAAAGTTAATGACCAGAACTGTGATGGATTCGAGCTTTAGGCTCGGATCTTTACAATCGGAAGAATGACTACATTACAGAAGCTAGACTTTACAAGCTATACAAGCAATACGAGTTAGGCGCGTATACTAACATACTCTAATTTGGCCTCTTAACTTAAGCTTTACACTAGCAAATCGGACCCTATATATATTCAGGTCTATTATACTCTAGCCTCTTTACTTAGGCTATATAATAGTAAAGGGGATAAGCTATAAAGGCAGGAGTTCTAGAAGGATTACAGATCTTTTCCTTCTCTGCTTTCCTAAGAAGATTATTCTCATTTATAGTTACTAATACTGCAGTTACACATTAGCTAGACTATAATATATAATCTTTTTCCTTTTGTCTTTATTTAAGAAACCATTACAGGTTTTATAGAGAGGTAATATTTAATATAAATAAAACACAACAGGGCACAATACAGCCTAATGCAGCAGGCGATTTAGCAGGGATAGACGCCATATAGGAATTAATAAGGCTTTAACATATTATAGCTATGCACAAGCAAATAAACCAGGACACTGCTAACTAAGTTATAACACTATCTAAGCAGCTTAGGATTGCAACCGCTTTAGCCACACCCTCTACCTAGGGTGCAGGCGCCTTAGGCGCGGGCGGATAACAGAGAGATCCTCTAATAGAGAAAAAACCTAAGAGGAAGCCCCTTAATATAGGTGACTTATATAACAGGAATCAAATTAAATACCAGGCATAGCATAACCTTTTAGCTCACAAACTATAAGCTAACAGTGACTTTATTAGGAGTGCTCAGGATAAATAGTGTTTTATATACCAATATCTGTCAGCTAAGGTCAGGGCCTAGGTCGCTCCTTTCTTTAAGGCTGGAGAAACCCTTGGTTACTCCTTAGATGATTTTTTAGAATATCTTAACTCCTTATTTATAAACCCTTATTAATAGGAATATATTGTTACTAAACTTAATTAAGTAGAACAACGCTTAGGCAAAAAATTTAATAATTTTTTTGTTTGTTTTAAACAAAAATTAGTTCTTGCTAGAGGATGTAAATAGGCGGATTTTATTAAATTATTAAAGCTATGCATAGCTTTAAACAAAAAAATACGTAATTACTATATAGGGCAGGATATTCCCTATACTGATTACAAACAGGCAGTAGTAAGACTTTAGGGTATTACCCTTAATATTAAGTCTTATAACCTAGAAGAACAATTAAAAACTAAATGCAAAGGACAAACTAAATTCCCTTTAGGTACATCTTATAAAAAGAACAGGGATGTGCAGATAATAGGAGTAAACATTATGTCTTCCATAGGGCACTAAAACGCAGGCAAAACCCGTGCTAAGTAGGTATTAGCAGAAACAATATAGGCTTATAGAGATAATAACTAATGCCTGTGTTGCAGTACCACTGGTTACCGGGTAAAGGCTTACTACCTCCTTCTAGCATGTTATCCAGATTCTAACATTTATATTATAAAGATAACAAGCGCCTAAGCAGAATCCAAAGTAGGAAAGGAATTAGAAAAAGACAGCCCCTAAGCTTAAGGCTTAGCAAGGGGAAAGAAAAAGGCAGAAAGCTGTCTTACTAAATACTACCTGCAGGCAAAGGCGCTTACAAACAGATAGAGAAAAATATAAACTTAACTCCCTTTTTAATACCAGTTTTGTTTAACAAGGAAGCCTTTGCTAATGCACAAGTGGATAATGGTTGTAATAGTTATACTACTGTAAGCGAATCCTTTGCATAACGCATAGGATTTCCTATGATTAATTTAGCCCAACTATAACAAATACAAACAGCCGTGTCTATTAAAAAACAGGGCCAAGAGGGTTTCCATTAGGGTCCTACAAAGATATCTAGGTTTACCTGATTTATAGCTAACGTAGATGGATAGAGTTTCCTAGTTTTTGCATATATAATACCAGGACTTACCTGTTTATATATCTTAGGGACCCCTTAGTTAAAACAATATAATATTGAAATTCACGCTATGTAGGAATCTCTTATAGTCCGTTCTTTAAGAAATCTTTAGGTTTAGGCAACAACTGTAAGGAAAACTGATAATCTAACAACAGAAATATTAGGCTCTGTTTATAGGGGAATAGCACGATAAGTAGTAGCAAAGAAACAAACGGATATACAGTTCTTAGCTACTAGCTTACGGGATATAACCTTTATACTAACAGTTACACCTATAGCAGATCCTACTCAGGCCCTAATGGACCGCTTACCTAAGGAGCTCTAGGATTTCCTAGCCTTATTTAATAAAGAAAAGGTAAATACGTTGCTGCTACACCAGGGGACCGCAGACCATTACATTTAGCTACAGAAAAACCCCGATAGGACAGAGCCAGAGCTCCCTTAGGCCCTCTTATATAATATACCTTAGAAATAGCTTCTAAAAATTCAGAAACAAATCGTGGACCTTTAGGATAAAGGTTAGATTTAGGCTAGCTCTTCCTCGGCTAGAGCTCTAGTCCTATTAGTTAAGAAAGCTAGGGGGAGTTAGCGGTTCTGTATTAACTATTAAGCACTAAATAAAGTTACAGTCTAGGATAGATATTCTCTCCCCTTAATTAAGGAAACGCTTTACTCCTTAGCTAGGGCAAGATATTTTACTAAACTTAATGTCCATATAGCTTTTCATAAACTATAGGTTGCACAGGGGGATAAAGGCCTAACTGCGTTTTAGACCAGGTTCGGATTATTTAAGTGGCTGGTTTGCCCATTTAGTTTAGCTAGGGCGCCTGCTACTTTTTAGTATTATATTAATAATGTGTTAGGGGATATATTAGGAGATTATATAACGGCTTACTTAGATAATATCCTTATTTATTCCGGAGGTTTAAAGAAGAACTATATAGAAAAAGTACAAGAAGTTCTACGCTAGTTAGAACAAGCTAGGCTGTACTTAGATATTAATAAGTGTGTGTTTATGGTTTAGGAAGTAAAATACTTAGGATTTATTATAGAAGCAGGAAAAGCTGTCCGTCCTAACCCAGAGAAGATTACGGCTATTTAGGACTAGGAGTCACTCTAATTAGTATACAGAGTAAGGAGTTTCCTAGGCTTTGCGAATTTTTATTAGGAATTTATCAATAATTTCTCGGACCTGGCAGGGCCCCTTACCGACCTTACTAAGAAGGCAGTTAGGTTCCATTAGACTCCTGAACGCAAGAAGGCATTCCAGGCGCTTAAGACAGCTTTTATATTATCCCTAATTCTTACGCAATAGGACCCTAACCTAGAGATATAAGTAGAAGCTGATTCTTCTAATAAAGCAATAGGCAAATGCCTTTTACAATGCGATCCGAAGGGTATATAGCGGCCTATTGCATATTACTTAGCATGACTTACAGTAGCGCAACGGAACTATATAATTTATAACAAGGAGCTCTATAGCATTATTTCTTATCTTAAGGCGTAGTTAGCAGAACTGCAAAGTATGGCCCAACCGTTTATAATTCTTACTAACTATAAAAATCTGGAATATTTTACAGCTCCTTAAGAGATGTTAAAAAGGCAGGCAAGATAGGCCAAAACATTATCTCTTTTTAATTTTCACCTTTAATATTATCCAGGTACATAGGCAGGTAGGCCAGATGCTCTCTCTTAACGGGAGTAAGATTAAGGTTAGGGGAGCCGTCCTATAGGGTACATTATACGTCTAGTCCAAAGCCCAGACACAGGCAACACATCCCTAGTAGAAGTGCAAATGACGGCTAAGCTAGAGGAGGATGGCGACTAGGATAATAACAATCCGGATAAAACAATCACATAAGACATTATTAGCACAGATTCAACAGGGCCATTACCACAAGGTTCTAACCTCTTTCAGGATGAATACCTTTAGGATCTATAGAATTAGGGAGTCGCTATGGATGGCTTATATGGCATAAAATTAGTAGTAGTTTAGGCAGCAGAGCGGAAATTTCCCGCCTCTATAGGGACTAAATCTTAGATAGCGGATTACACATTAAACGCCTAAGGAGCACTATAATTCCGGGGGCGGCTCTAGATTTCCTAATATAAGCCTCTTACTACATCGCTTATATAACGGGTTTATGACTTGCCTATGTTAGGTTACCCAGGGAGGAATACCACTTTCTAGGCATTACAGAGAGACTATTACTAGGATAGGATATTAAAAGACATAGCATAGTTTATATAGAATTACTACTATTATAGTAGGAGAAAGAGTTAACAACTTTAACAGAGGCTTTTAAAACCCATACCAGTGGCAGACCGTTACTAGTCACAGATATTAGTGGATTTTATAACTAATCTCCCCATATGTAATAAGAAGTCACTACACTACCTAATGGTTATTACGGATTGCCTCTCTAAGTACATATAGTTAGAGGTAATAACGAGTATAGCGGCCGAGGCATGCGCAGAACGCTTTAAATACTACTAGTGGCGATTTCATGGGTTTCCCCATTAGATTATCTCTAACTGCAGATCGGATTGGCTTAGCCGTTTTTAGACCATGCTTTATAAGAAGGTAGGTATAAAATAGCTATTATTTACATTATATTACCCTTAGACAGATAGCAGAACAGAACAAGTAAACTAAGAAATACAGGCAGTTCTCTAAGTAGTTATTACCTTTTTATAACATAATTAGGCCAATTATCTCCCGGCTTGCTAAATGGCGCTTAATAACTAAACGTCCACAGTGACCGGGCTAAGCGTAAACCAGGCGCTAAAGGGGTTTAATATTAAGCTAATTTAATAAGTATTAGACATAACTAAGAGTCTAACTTTACCTAAAGAGAGGGCCGCACTATTCCTGGAATATCTCCGAGAGGGAACGACACTAGCCTAGGTAGTAATTAACTTTACATAATAATAACAACAGAATGCAGCAAATGCTTCCTAATAACCAGCGGAACGATACTAGGCAGGAGACTTTATATGGTTAAATCTGCACTATATTAAGACTAATTGCCCTAGCCGGAAACTTAACTGGGTTAAGGCAAAATATTAGGTTTTAGACACGCTAACACTACTTACTATCTGACTTAATGTCCTACAGGGCATATACCCTGTCTTTTATATAGACTTAATAAAGAGGGCCGCATCTAACCTGCTTTTATCATAACTACTAGCGGATTCCAGACCAGGGCTAACACTCTTATTGCATAAAAATAATCCGGAGTTAGTAGAATACAAAGTAAAAGAGATATTAGTAGCAAGAAACGCATAAGGTTATGGAAACTAACGGGATATACTAGTTAAATAGGTTAGGTACACCTAGCTAATATGGAAGCCCTTAGAAAGTTTCCTAGAGATAGCAGTACTAAAGAGATTTAAAGCATAATAGGGTGACATATACAGCCATAACGGGCCTGAACGGAGGGCGAACTAGATTTAATCTACAAAATTCTACAAAAAATGGACCGAGTCCGAACCTATACATAAAAAAAAAAAAACGGCACGCAGCCATTACCACTTCTTTCGCTCTTTGGCCTCCTTACGGAGGCGCTTTTGCTTTGCTTTTCGCGCTACTCGGGCGTGATTCTCCTCCTGATCAGCCTTCTGGTTAGCGTTGGTTATGGTATTATTAATACCCCTATAAAAGTTATCTCTAGAGGGAGGAGGGGGGGTTAAGGGAGGATTAAAGGAACAAGGGGAATAGGAAGTCTTAATAGAACTCTCATCCCTAGAGGGAGGCTAGGGAGGGGTAGTCCTAAGGGCAGACTACTTAAATAAAGGAGGGGGATAGTTAGCAAGAGCCCTAGTATGTTCTAGGAGGCATTTACTAGCTATAGTGCTCTCTATAAGAGTGCCTTAAAGTTAGCGCATTTTGATTAACAGATTAGCAGCCTATAGTATATCTGTTATTACTATAAGGGCAACAAGCATAACAGGGGGACTAGAGGAGACAGCGGGGGGGAGGCTCAGGGCAGCAACAGCAGCAGGGGCGGCAGCACAGGCAGCTCTAAGAGCGTCCTTAAAACAACGCCTAGTGCAAACAAATTTAGCTATGAGAATAGCCTAGGTAGCCCTATGCCCTGGCGCTGCGGGCATAGCCGGGACTTTAATTGCGTGCCTAGTAGCAGTAAGTTGGTGTATATCCTTAATAGTCTGCCGTAACTTAGGGTTTACTAATAAGAGCTTTCTTTCCTAGAGATAACTCCTGTAACTTGCCTAACAAGCGCAGCAGGCATAGCCGCAAGGGTTGGGGAGGCATTTAGCCTCCCTGCGGACACAAAGGTTATTTATATAACAAATGCAGAACGCCTTATATTTAATAGCGCCGGCGGCATCCTCGTCGTCTAAGTTACCCATTATAATAAGACCGCCATATATACGGTTTAAGGGGGGTGGCAGGGGAGCTCCTACTATAGTGGATATGCTTCTTACATTAAAACTGTTAGTAACCGGACACTGTGAATTATACTAGGGAAATTCAACTTATATGCAGACGGGTATAATATTATAGGAAACAAGAAAACGTTTTATAAGAAAGAAAAACAATTATATTCCTAAAATAAGCGTAAACAGGAAAGTTAATAAGAGTAAGACAGTTAATAAAGAAGGAATGACAAAAGATAACACAAGAGAATCTAGGGACTAAGTTTATATTATTATGCAGACGTTAAAAATGTAGGGGGCTAGCGACCCACATCCGGTTAGCAAGACAACTAGTTAAAGGTGGGTTACACGTTAAACCAGCGTCTATATATACCTAGGGGAGCTTAAGGAAGAATATAATAGAGAGGGGGGCCTATATTTCGTTACTATTACGGCGTTTTAGCGGCAAGAAGGGGGCTATGTAATAGATTTAAGCTTTAGGCTCGGATCTTTATAATTAGAAGAATGACCATATTACAAAAGCCAGACTTTATAAGCTATACAAGTAATACGAGTTAGGCGTGCATACTAATATACTCTAATTTAGCCTCTTAACTCAAGCTTTACGCTAGCAAATCGGACCCTATATGTATTTAGGTCTATCATACTCTGGCCTCTTTACTTAGGCTATATAATAGTAAAGGGGATAAGCTATAAAGGCAGGAGTTCTAGAAGGATTACAGATCTTTTCCTTCTCTGCTTTCCTAAGAAGATTATTCTCATTTATAGTCACTAATACTGCAGTTGCACATTAGCTAGACCATAACAAGAACCTAATAATATAATAAAGCTTAATAAGAGGCTTAGATAGCAAATTAATAATTAAAATTATAAACTTTACTATATACCTCTCTTACTAAAAAATGCCTCCCTTTGTGTTTTTATTAATGGCTTTTTTACTAATAATAAAGACCTTAGCTTATAGCTTAGCTATGTAATTATTCTTAGTAATAAGGAAAAGAATATTAATACCTCTAAATTCATGCTTATAGGTAATATTATAACCTATAGCTCTATAAAATCTAAAAGAGTTATAAGAAGCACCTTAGTATTAAAGCTATATAAAATGGTTTAAGGAATTAATATTACTTATATAATATGTACGACTTTAAGGATTATTACTAATTAATTAAACAAGCTAAATATCTTAATTATAATATATACTAACTCTTTTTTATTATATAAGTATATTATTAAATTAAGCACTATAAAGAAGAAAAGGCTTATAATTAACATTATAGTATTATAATAGTTATATAAGTAAAGGGAAATCGCAGAAATGTAGTAAATAAACAGCTGTAATAACCTTACTAATATAATAATAAAGGCCTTTTTAAATAGAAGCCTTAAGACCTTTATAACTAAGAATAAGGTTTAAATTTAAGTAAAAGGTTAGGTAAAGAGATTAGTATTAGGCATTAAAGCTAAAGCTGCTTAGAATAAATTCGCCGCTAAATCCAGCATTAAATTAAGCATATAATAAAGAGTTTAAATTTAATAAATTTAAGCGCGATTAATTTAAGGGGCTTTAAAAATGCTTTAGACTAATAAAAGTTATTCATTTAGGTAATATTTCTTATGTATTATAGTATTATTAATTTTTACTTATTTGTTAATTTTTACAGATTTTTTACGTATTTAAAGCAATTTTTCTTTTTTAATAAAGAGAGAATTTATAAGTATTAGAATTGCTTATTTAGAGAATAGAAGAGATATATAATAGTAACCGGGAATTATAGGTTATATACATAATACACATGCCCTAATTAGCTGGATTATTATATTATATAACCTAAGGTAGTACTATAGCTATAACAGTATACTTCTGTATTATCCCCCTCTTTTCCCTTTAGTTTAATTAGAATTATAATAAAAATCAGACCTTTGTTACCCCCCTACACGTTATTGCTATAGTATATCATACCCTGTGAAGCCAACAGTATATAAACTATATTAGCTATATTATAATTGTTAGCTTCACAAGGTACGATATGCTGTAGCAATAACGTGGGGGGGGTAACAAAGGTCTGATTTCTATATGATTAATTTATGTTTAAAGGGAAAATAGAGGGATAATGCAAAAGTATAGTATTATAGCTATAGTACTGCCTTAGGTTATATAATATAGTAATTTAGCTAATTAAGGTATGTATATTATATATATAACCTATAATTCCCGGTTATTATTATATATCCTTTTTATTCTCTAGATAAGCAATTTTAACACTTACAAATTCTTTCTTTATTAAAAAAGAGAAATTACTCTACAACACGTAAAAAAAATCTGTAAAAATTAATAAATAAGCAAAAATCAATAACACCATAATATATAAGAAATATTACCCAAATAAATGACTTTTATTAGTCTAGAGTATTCTTAAAGCCCCTTAAATTAATTATGCTTAAATTCATTAAATTTAAACTCTTTATTATAAGCTTAATTTAATACTAGATTTAGCGGTAAATTCATTCTAAGCAGCTCTAGCTTTAACGCTTAATACTAGTCTCTTTACCTAACCTTTTACTTAAATTTAAACCTTATTCTTAGTTACAAAGGTCTTAAGGTTTTTATTTAGAGAGGCCTTTATTATTATATTAATAAGGTTATTATAGCTATTTATCTACTAAATTTCTGCGATTTCCCTTTACTTATATAACTATTATAATGCTATAATATTAATTATAAGCCTTTTCTCCTTTATAGTGCCTAATTTAATAATATATTTATATAATAAAGAAAAGTTAGTATATATTATAATTTAAATATTTAGCTTGTTTAATTAATTAGTAATAATCCTTAAAGTTATACTTATTATATAAGTAATATTAACTCCTTAAACCATTTTATATAGCTTTAATACTAAGGCACTTCTTATAACTTTTTTAGATTTTATAGAGCTATAAGTTATAATTTTACCTATAAGTATAAATTTAAAGGCATTAATATTCTTTTCCTTATTACTGTGATGGATTCGAGCTCGAAGCTCGGATCTACACAGCCGGAGAGCGGACGGCTTTATGTAATTAATATGCAAGCAGCTTAGGCCTTAGTTATATATATAATTATAAAGGCAGGGTTATTAAAATTAAATAAATCTTTTCCTTTTTTTCTTCTTTATAAATAATATTCTTATTTAAATTACTAGCTCTATAGTTACATTTTAGCAAGACTATAACATATATTATTTATCCCTTTTAACCCTAAAAACCTTTATAGTACCTATATAGGGGTTATATAAAACAAAAATGGATATACTAATACAACATTACCTAGAAAGTAAATCTATAGCAATTAACATTATACAGGAACTATACAACTTATAATAAGTCATATAGGCCTAGAATGTAACTAATAAGAAAATAGCTAATAAAATTACAGAGCTAACTAAATAGCTAGCATTAATAACTACTTTAGCTATATCTTTAAATACAGGCATAGGCATAATAAGTATAGGTAGGCAGCCTAAGACATCCTCTATAAAGGCAAAACTAAAGAGAAAACCTATTAATATAGGTAACCCTTATAAGAGGAACCGGATTAAATATCTAGTATAAAAAAGCCTTTTAGCTTATAAACTTAAGGTAAATAGCGCTTTTATTAAAAATGCTTAAGATAAATAGTGTTTTATTTACTAATACTTATTAAATTAGGTTTAGGCTTAGGTTATACCTTTCTTTAAAGTAGTAAAATTTATTAATTACTCTTTAAAGGAATTCTTAGTATATCTTAATACCTTATTTCTAGATCTTTATTAAAAGGAGTATACTACTATTAAACTAAATTAGATTAAATAATAAGCTCAAGAAAAATTTAATGATTTTTTTATTTACTTTAAGTAAAAGCTAGTCTTAGTAAGAGAATACAATTAAGTAAAATCTAATAAACTATTTAAACTATATATAGCTTTAAATAAAAAGATATAAAACTATTATATAAGATATAATATCCCTTATATAAACTACTTTTAAATGGTAAAGAGGTTATAAAGTATTACCCTTAATCTTAAATCTTATAAAATAAAAAAATACTTAAAGGATTAATACTATATAATAACTAAATTCTTTTTAGCTATGTTTTAGAATAAGAAAGGTAATATAAAGATAATAAGTATAAATATTATATTCTTTTTTAAGTAGTAAAAAATATATACTAAGTAGGTTTTAGTAGAGGAGACATAATCTTAATATAATAATAAATAGTACTTATACTATAAAGTTACTAAATATTGATTAAAAGTATACTACCTTCTTCCTATATATCCTCTAAAGACTAATATATATATAGTTAATATAACTAAACCCTAGGTTAGGTTTAAAATTAAAAATAACTTAAAAAAAGACAGCCTTTAAGCTTAAGGCTTAGTAACAGAGAGGAAGATAGTAGTTAGCTATTACAATTACTATAAAAGGTATATAAATAAATAGAAAAAAATATAAACTTTAATTCTTTTTTACTACTAGTTTTATTTAATAAAATAGCCTTTGCTAATATATAAGTAAATAGTAAGTATAATAGCTATATTATTATAAGTAAATCTTTTATATAAAGTATAGGGTTTCTTATATTTCTATTAGCTTAACCTTAAATAATTTAAATAGCTATTTTTATTAAAAAGTAAGGCTAAAATAGCTATTATTAAGGCCTAACTATAATATTTAAGATTACCTGGTTTACTATTAATATAAATAAATAAAGTTTTCTAGTCTTAGTATATATAATCCTAAGTCTTACCTAGTTATATATCTTTAGAACCCTATAGTTAAAGTAATATAATATTATAATTTATATAGCTTAGGAGTTACTTATAGTTTATTCTTTAGGAAACCTTTAAGTATAAGTAATATTTACTAGGAAGGTAGTAACTCTAATAATTATAGTATTAGGTTTAATATATACTAAAATAGTATAATAAGTAATAGTAAAAAAAGAAAAAAATATATAGTTTTTAGCTATTAGCTTATAAGATATAACCTTAATATTTAATATTTTTATACCTAAACTAGACCTAGTTAAAACGCTTTTAGACTACTTACTAAAAGAGCTTTAGGATTTTAAAGACTTATTTAATAAGAAGAAAGTAAATATATTACTATTATATAAAGGGACTATAAATTATTATATTAAACTATAAAAAAACCCTAATAGTATAAACCTTAAGCTTTTTTAAGTTTTTTTATATAATATACCTTAAGAGTAGCTCTTAAAAATATAAAAGTAAATTATAAATCTTATAAATAAAGGTTAAATATAAGCTAGCTTTTTATTAGCTAAGGCTTTAGTCTTACTTATTAAAAAGGTAAAAGGGGGTTAGTAATTCTATATAAACTATTAGGTATTAAATAAAGTTATAGCTTAGGATAAGTATTCCCTATTTTTAATTAAAAAAACCCTTTACTTTCTAGCTAGGGTAAGATACTTTACTAAGCTTAATATTTATATAGCCTTTTATAAGCTATAAGTTACTAAAGAAAATAAGTAATTAATAGTATTTTAAATGCAATTTAAACTCTTTAAGTAGCTAGTTTGCCTTTTTAGTTTAGTAGAGGTATTTATTACTTTTTAATAATATATTAATAATACCTTAGTAAATATATTAAAAAACTTTATAATAGCCTATTTAAATAATATTCTTATTTATACTAAGGGCTCTAAGAAAGACTATATAATAAAAGTATAAAAGGTCTTATAATAACTAAAATATACTAAGCTATACTTAAATATTAATAAGTATATATTTATAGTTATAAAAGTAAAGTACCTAGAATTTATTATAAAAGCTAGAAAGGCTATTTGCTTTAACCTAAAAAAAATTATAGCTATTTAAGATTAAGAGTCCCTTTAAATAATTTATAGGGTATAAAGCTTTTTAAGCTTTAAAATTTTTTATTAAGAGTTTATTAATAACTTCTTAAACCTTATAAGCCCTTTAACTAACCTTATTAAGAAGACTACTAGGTTTTACTAGTTCTTAGAATATAAAAAGGCATTTTAAGCAATTAAAGCTGCCTTTATTTTATTTTTAATTCTTATATAATAGGATTTTAACTTAAAAATATAAATAAAGGCTAACTCCTTTAATAAAGCTATAAGTAAATACCTTTTTTAATATAATTTAAAGGGAATATAAAGGCTAGTAGTATATTACTTAGTATAACTAATAGCTATATAGTAGAATTATATAATTTATAATAAGAAGCTCTCTAGTATTGTTTTCTACTTAAAGGTATAGTTAGCTAAGCTAAGGAGCATAGTCTAGCTATTTATAATCCTTATAGATTATAAGAACTTAAAGTATTTTATAGCCCTTTAAGAGATATTTAAAAAATAAATAAGATAAGCAGAAATATTATTTCTTTTTAACTATTACTTATACTATTATTTAAGTATATAAGCAGGTTAGTTAAATACTTTATCCTAATAAAATTAAAATTAA
The DNA here is from genome assembly GCA_000222935.2 of Aciculosporium take MAFF-241224. Classification (NCBI taxonomy): domain Eukaryota; kingdom Fungi; phylum Ascomycota; class Sordariomycetes; order Hypocreales; family Clavicipitaceae; genus Aciculosporium; species Aciculosporium take. Next base: position 8,684 of record AFQZ01000209.1, on the reverse strand, counting down.
AGCAAGGGAGGACAGCTAATAGGTTATATATTTTGCCTAATTTATAAGATATTAGAGATAGTTTAAAATCTAGGAGCTAATACTATAAACCTAATTAGAGTACAAATAGTAAATAAGTTAAAGGAAGGTAATAACTAAAATAAGAATAACTTAAATAATTTAAATATAATAATAGGTTCCAGACTAAAGATTTTAAGTCCTCTTTTACTAGGCTTTAATTTATTTTAGAATAAATAGCTTTAACATCTATAGGACTAAGGGGTTACTAAGGATAGTTTATACTAAATCTAACTAGAAATAGTACTAGTAATAAAGTAAAAGTTTCTTATATTAATAAAAACCTAGTTATAAATAACAGATTATACTTTAAATATATAAAGAGCACTATAATTTTAAAGATAGCTTTAAGTACCTTATTATAAGCCTCTTATTACCTTACTTATATAGCAGGTTTATAACTTACTTATATTAAGTTACCTAGGGCAAAACACTACCTTTTAAGTGCTATATAAGGATTATTACTAAGATAGGATATTAAAGAATATTATATAATATATATAGAACTATTATTACTTTAATAGGCATAAGAGCTAATAACTTTATTAAGATTTATTAAAGCTTATACTAGCTATAAACCATTACTAGTTATAAATCTTAGTAGATTTTATAATAAAACTTTTAGTATATAATAAGGTATTACTATACTTCCTAATAGTTATTATAAACTATTTCTTAAAGTATATATAACTAAAGGTAATAATAAGTATAGCAGCTAAAGTATATATAAAACGGTTTAAATATTACTAGTAGCATTTTTATAGATTCCCCTATTAGATTATTTCTAATTATAGTTTAAATTAGCTTAGTTATTTTTAAACTATACTTTATAAGTAAGTAGGTATTAAGTAACTATTATTTATATCTTATTATTCTTAAACAGATAGTAGTATAAAATAGGTAAACTAAGAGGTATAAGTAGTTCTATAAGTAGTTATTACCTTCTTATAGTATAACTAGGCTATTTATTTACTAGCTTATTAAATAGTACTTAATAACTAGATCTTTATAGTAATTAGTATAAGTATAAACTAGGTACTAAAGGGCTTTAATATTAAATTAGTTTAGTATATACTAAATAAGACTAAAAGCCTAACCTTACTTAAGGAAAGAGTTATATTATTTTTAGAATATATCTAGAAAGGGATAGTAATAGTATAAGTTATAATTGATTTTATATAATAATATTAGTAGGATATAGTAAATGTTTCCTAGTATTTAGTAAAGCATTACTAAATAAGGGATTTTATATAATTAAATCTTTATTATATAAAGATAAACTATTTTAGCTAAAAACTTAATTAAGTAAAGGCAAAATATAAGGTCTTAAAAACACTAACTCTACTTACTATTTATTTAAATATCCTATAAAGGATATACCTAGTTTTTTATATAAACCTTATTAAGAGGGCAGCTACTAATCTGCTTTTATTATAATAGCTAGCTAATTCTAAACTAGGCCTAATACTCCTGCTTTATAAAAATGATCTAAATTTAGTAAAATATAAGATTAAGAAAATTATAATAGTAAGAAATACCTAGGGTTAGGGTAACTAACAGAATATATTAGTAAAGTAGGCAGGATATATCTAGCTAATATAAGAACCTTTAAAAAGTTTTTTAAATATAGTAGTAATAAAGCATTATAAGATATAATAAGGCAATATATATAGTAATAATACACCTATATAAGGGGCAATCTAATTACTAACTATACTACTTTACTCTAACCTTTAGATAGCAAAAAGGGGGCTATATAATAAATTTAAGCTTAAAGCTTAAATCTATATAGCTAGAGAGCGGACAGCTTTATATAAGTAATATGCAAGCAGCTTAGGCCCTAGTTATATATATAACTATAAAGGCAGGGTTACTAGAATTAAATAGATTTTTTCCTTCTCTTCTTCTCTATAAATAATATTTTTATTTAAGTCACTAGCTCTGCAGTTGCATTCTAGCGAGACTATAACAATTACTAAGAATAATTATATAGCTAAGCTATAAGCTAAGGTCTTTATTATTAGTAAAGAAGCTGTTAATGAAAATATAAAGAGAGGCATTTTCTAATAAAAGAGGTATATAATAAAGTCTATGATTTTAATTATTAATTTACTACCTAAGCCTCTTATTAAGCTTTATTATATTATTAGGTTTTAGTTATTAACTTTAGGTAATAATAAAAAGATTATAAAAAGCTTTAGGTTATTAGATAAGGGCAATATATATACCTTAAGCCCTTTACTTAATATATTAAGCTTAATTATTTTAGTTAACTTTTAACAGCTTCTTTTCTTATGCTTTTTTTTATAAAAAAAAGGTATTATTATTGGCTTCGCTTAAAATACAACTATTAAACATTAATAGTGTTGATTTCTCTAGGCATTGTTTTAGCTTTATAAGAAATCTAGTATTTTTTAACTTAACTTCTTTATAATTAAAGAATTTAGTATTACTAAGGCCTAATATGTTATTAGTTTATATTCTAATAAGTCTAAAATAAGAGCTTTTGTTTAAAGAAATAAGGAGATATAAGTTATAAGTAGAGGTAATTATTTAAAGCTTTTAATAATAATAATTAAAAAACATTAACTACTAATACATGCCTGCTTTTGCAATTCTATAAAGCAGCTTTATTATAACTATAATAATATCTAGCAGGTAGAGGTATATAATTTATACTAAAAGCTTTATAAGGAAAATATAATTAAGCTTTATTTATAACTATATATATGCTTAGGTAATATCCCTTAGCTAAGCTATAATGCCTTTTCTTTTTAATAATAGTGTAAGAGTAATAATAAGCCTCTGGCTAGCTCTTTAGATTATTAGAAACTATATAAGAATAACCTCTTTCCTATAGTTACTATATCCTTAAATAATATATTATGATTTTTTATATAGGGAATTAGTTACTTTACCCTTAATTTTATATATTATTTATAAACTAAAAAGTCTTTTATTTCTATGCTTTTAAGAGTTAAAGTAAATAAATTTAAATATATTTCTTACTAGTAAAGAATTAATCTTAACCTTATTAAAAAGTTTAAAGGGTTCTCTAGACATAGTAATCTTTCCTTATATATAAAGGTTAATTATAAGTTAAAAATCAGCCTTTTCTTTCTTTATAAGGAAAACTTCTAGCTAAGGGTATTTCTAAGGTCTTTTACAGCCTCTTTATAGTAGATTTATAAAGTTATTAAGGGGAGTCTTATAAATAATATTATTAATGTCAGTGTTTTCCTAGTTTAGGTTATTTAGGCCTATGCCTTACTCTTCTTAAGAAGTTAAAACTATTCCCATAGCCTCTTTATTTTAAGCTTAATTATCCTTATAAAAAGACTTTATTTGTAGTAAAGTAATATATAGTTTAATAACTATAAATTAAAACTCTATATAGCTATAAGGTATCTTAATAATATAAGTCTCTTCTTTTATTAAAAAAAGCTTAAATAGGCTAGTCTATTTACCTTTCTTATAATAAACTTATATATTAGACTTTAAGGAAAGATTATATATTAGTAAGGTTGTTAGGCTATTTTAAGTATTAAGGGCATTATTAACTTAGTGCCGTATAAGACTATTTCTTACTTTATTTATTACTTTTTAAAGCATCTTAGCTTTTTAAGTAACTATAAAGCTTAAGGGGAAATTATTTATTATCCTTAGATAAGTTTTAAAAACTAAAAGAGTAGGAATAAGGCTATTTAGGCTAGCAGAGTTATTAACTGCTTTAATAGCTATTTAAAGTATTTACTCTTTTAAGAAAAGGCTATAAGCTTTAGTCTTAATAATATTATATGTTCTTTAAAAAGGGGCATAATATTGCTTAAGTTTTCTAATATTATTATATGCTTTAATAGGGACTTTGTTAATATTAATTAATAATAGTTAAGCTAAATACTGAAATTTACTAAACGCAAAGTTTCTTTTAGTATTTTAAACTATTTAGTTTAAGGGCCTTAGATATATATTAATTTAATATTTCTTAAGGGTATTCTAAATATTTCAAGCTTTTTATTATTAGGGTTTAAGAAAGCAAGCAGCTTAAAATAAAGTTACTAAGTTAATAATATAGAGAATAAGTTTCTTATTAGTTTATATAATATTAATAAAGACCTTATAGTTAAATTTAAGGTTATCTTTAAGGGTAAACTTAAATCTACTTAAACTCTTAGCGTTTATTTAGTATTAATAACAGGCATAAATAATCCTTTTTATGTTAGCTTTATTAAAATCTTTACTAGCTTTAGCAAGAAGGTTATATAGTTAGTTAATTAAAGGATAGCTAAATTAATAATAAAGTTAATAAATTTCTGCTTTTAAGAGTATAAAGATAGCAGGTTCTTAGGAACTAATTATCTACTAAGGATATTTTTATTTTTAAATAATAAATACTTTCTTTTCTCTTTAAATAAAAAGGTTCTTAAGATTATTAAGTTTAATACCTATTTTATTTATATTTTTAATAAAATATAGGAAAAGCATAGCACTATTAAGAATATAAAAAGAAATTATACTAAAGATTATAAAAATCTTTAAAATGATATTTAAGGTCGCACTTTTAGTACTAAAGTTAATAGTTCTTTAGTTAAAAGAAGGCTTAATTATAAGGCCTATTATAAGGCATATTAAGGCTTTAACTTATTCTTAGCTAATAGTTAAGATTTTAGCTCCTTTAGTATTTAGGAGAATACTATAAAATGTTTTTATAGTATATTATAAATCCATAAGAAATACCTGCTTTTATGCAGTTTTATTAGTATTATAGTTATAAGGGTCTTTAATAAATAACGTGTGTTTAGAGGTGTTATTTTATAGGAAATTTATAGTTAAGGCAGTAAAGAGAGGTGGATTAAGTGCTTATATAAAGAAAGTTATAAATATAAGGGTTTTTTATGCTTTTCTATTACTTTATGCTTTTTCTTCTTTAAAGGTAATAAATACTATATTCTAGGCAGCTTTTTTATGTTTATTCTTATAACTACTGTCAGGTAGTAATAACTCTTTATCTTTACCTTTAAATGCTTATAAGAATACGTGAAATTAGCGTTTAAAAGAAGGAGATTTATGCTTTTAATTACTTTACTAAGTCTCTTTTGCTTTCTTTTACTTAGAGATAAAATAGTTAGTTAATTAATATTTTTTTTATAATAAATAAAGTATTTCTTAGATTTAGCTTTATTTTAAGGTTAGAAAGCTTATAAATATTATTAGTTAGTAGATAAGATTATGTTAGTACTTAGAGTAGTGTTTTAATATTAGTACTTGCTTTTTCTTATAATTTATTAGCTTATAAATGATTTTAAAACAGGTTTTATTATATTCTTTATTATAAGATAGTAGTAAATATTACTAAATATGCCTTTATAAGTATTAGTTTAGATGTAAGTTATTTATTTAAATTTAGAGCTATTTTAAATAGATATTTCTAATTAGCACCTAAGGATTATATTTTTCTTAAAGGGGTAATAAAGACTATTAAATAGGTCTAAGAGTTATTAAATTATTAATTCTAAATATTTAAGTTTAGTCTTTATTAGATTTTCAGCTATAATATAATAAAACTTTATTTCTTAAAATTATATTTAGTAGAATTTTTAATTTTCTTTAGTTTTAAAGTTTTTCTCTATTTGTGTTATGGTCTCGCTAGAATGCAACTACAGAGCTAGTAACTTAAATAAGAATATTATTTATAAAGAAAAAGAGAAAGAAAAGATTTATTTACTTCTAGTAACCCTGTCTTTATAGTTATATATACAACTAGGGCCTAAGCTACTTATATATTACTTATATAAAGCTATCTGCTCTCTAGCTATATAAATTTAAGCTTTAAGCTTAAATTTATTATATAGCCCCCTTCTTGCTATTTAAGGTGTTATAGTTAGTAATTAAGTCGCCCCTTATGTAGGCCTATTGTTATAGTATATATTGCCTTATTATGCCTTATAATGCTTTAGTGCTACTATATTTAAAAAACTTTTTAGAGGTTTTTATATTAGCTAGATATATCCTGCCTACTTTACTAATATATCCCGTTAGTTACTCTAACCCTAGGTATTTCTTACTATTATTATTTCCTTAATCTTATATTCTACTAAATCTAGATTATTCTTATAAAGCAAAAGTATTAGGCTTAGTCTAGAATTAGCTAGGTATTATAATAGGAGTGGATTAGTAGCTGCCCTCTTAATAAGGTTTATATAAAAAACTAGGTATATTCCCTATAAGATATTTAAATAAATAGTAAGTAGAGTTAGTGTTTTTAAGACCTTATATTTTGCTTTTATTTAGTTCAGTTTTTAGCTAAAATGGTTTGTTTTTATATAATAAAGATTTAACTATATAAAATCCTCTATCTAGTAATATTCCACTAGACGCTAAAAAACATTTGCTATATCCTACTAATATTATAATATAAAATTAATTATAGCTTATACTATTACTATCCTGTTCCTAGATATATTTTAGAAATAATATAGCTCTTTCCTTAGGTAAGGTTAGGCTTTTAGTCTTATTTAGTATATATTAAACTAATTTAATATTAAAGCCCTTTAGTGCCTAGTTTATACTCATACTAGTTACTATAGAGATTTAATTATTAAGTATTATTTAATAAGCTAGTAAATAGTTAGCTTAATTATACTATAAGAAGGTAACTACTACTTATAGGACTACTTATACCTTTTAGTTTACTTATTTTATACTACTATTTATTTAAGGATAATAAGATATATGTTATGGGACAACCCGTGACATGTGATCCATACACATATATAAAGGAGCTATCCATATAGCTAGTGAGACAATAACAACAATAACTACATAAAATGCACTTAACTATATGACTTAATAGTAGTATATATAGGTGCGTTTAATAACCTATTTATAATAACGTTAATAACAGCTCCACGGTTGCTTCTAACTAACAACATAATAATACTACTATATAATAACTAATAGTAATTATTTACATCCTTTATATAAGGTTTTAATTAAAAATTAAGGACTTACTACTTTTAGTTAGTAAGACATACTAAGTTAAATTACTAAATTACTAGATTCTAACTAGTAAGGCTATAATAGTTAAAGAGTTAGGGTTACTATTATTAATAATTAAGGTAGTATACTAAAATATTAAATTTACTACCTATAGTAAGGCTATAAGCTAAGAGGTAAAAAGGATTTAATAGAACTTATGTTTAAATTAATAAGTTAGTGCTAGAAATTAGACAATTACTAACCATATACTATAACTATTACTAAGAGAGAGCTTTACTATATTTATAAGCTTTATAAATATCTTAAGCAGAATCCTAACCCTTTTAGTTCTAGAGAAAGACTAGTAACTACTAATAATAAGATTAAGGATCTTACCTGTTTAAGAAGTTATAAATTTTATAAAGAAAAGATTTACTAGACTATAAAACTACTATAACTAGTTAATCTAGTTTCTATATATTACTTATACTTTAAAGAAAAACTAATTCTAGTATAATAAATACTAAAAAAGGCTAAGAAAGAAGGGCTTCTTAAACTATTAGTAACTAAACCTAAGATAATATTATTAAGGATTAAAACCACCCTACCTAGGACTATACCTCTTATAAAACCAGAGACTTTAACTATAATAATACCTCTTAAAGAGCTAAAAACCTTACTTATTATTATACTTATTAAAGAACTAAAGGCTTTTTAACTTATAGAACTATTAAGTATTAGGGGCACCCTTTTAACTATAGTTTCTAGTCCTAATCTAAATAATAACCCTAAGAAGACCTTAAGAGGTAATAAGATATAAGAAACAGCTTTATCTAGTAGGAAATAATAAAAATAACTAGCTGTTATTATATAACTTATATTACTACTAAAGCAGACTTTAGTATTAAGCAAAGAATCCTTAGAAAGTAATAAGTTAGTTTACTATAAGTCTTTTACTTACCTAGACTTTTAAAATAATAAAGACTATAAAAAAACAGGGAACCTTATTATATTAATATATATAGGATATTTTACTATACCTAAAGATTTAACTAACCTAAATAAGATAATAAATAAGACTATATAAAAGGTAAAAGGTCCTCTAATAATAGAAAATTCTATTATACCTAAAAGAGAGAAAGAGTAATTAGCTAAAATGTTATAATCTCCTAAGGACCTATAACCCCCTAAAACTAGTAAGGGGAAATAAGTATACTAGGAATTAATAGATACTAAGGAACTATTTAATATTATAGTAAGGCATAAGCTAAAACCTAATACTAAGAATACTATTAGTAACATCTTAGTTATAAAATCCTATAAAGCATTAAGAAAGCAGCTAAAATACAGAAGGAAGTATATAAAGTAATAAGGGTAATACAAAAGTTATAAAGATAAATTAAAGATAACCTTACTTATCCTATAAAAACCAACTTTTAATAATAGATAATAGAAACCTAAGATAATATCTTAAACACCCTAGTTAGCCTTACTTTATAAATATAGGAGTTAAACCGAATTATAATAGCCTTTATAAACTGAATATAAGTAGGTTACTAGAACTAGCAGTTAAACACAGTGCTAATTACATAAGAACCATTTAAACTAATAATGATAAGAGCTAATATAACTTAGTAACTAAACTTACT
>AFQZ01000210.1:0-61262 GCA_000222935.2 Aciculosporium take MAFF-241224 | reverse complement strand
CCGGGACTCGTCGGTTGTCCAACCGTTAGGTGCCCTCGCTCTGGTGGCGCGCCACCCGCCATGCTGATCTCGAGACGGCTGCTGCTGACTTGTCTGCGTGTCCGGCGACTTCCAGCTTCGACAAAGTGTGGTCATGCGATGCTCACGTGGCTGCCGGTCGCTGTTCCCTTCTGCCTCATGCGATGACCAGCGGCTTGGCCGCGCCAGTCACTTTCGTGTCGTCATACGGTTACTCTGTGCAGCTGACCCGATTCATGGCATGGAAATCGGCATCTGCACCTCAGTCTCTCCAGATGAACCAACCATTACCAAGTACCTCTTGGAGAAGATTGGGCGCGGTGAACAACCAAGCACAGCGTGCGTTCCATGGTTTTTGTGCTTGCCTTTCTCTGGTTGCTCGCCGCTTCTGCTGAGGCTGGTCGTTGGCCATGAACTATATCAGGCCCGCCACTACCCAAATGGCGCTCGACTGTTTGCTCACATCACCTACACATACATGTCAATCATCGTCAGCCTTCACGAAGCGTCATGTTGATGCCACGAGTCATCCCGCAGGGAAAACGGAAATCGATCCAAGTCCTTTCCTGCAGCGAAACAGCGTCCCATGCTCGCATTAAAATCAAATGGTCCTCTGCTTCCCGAGTCCCGACCCAAGGCAAACATGTCCTTTCGACACAAAGAACCCGCGTGAGTAGCATAGGGAGTCGCACAGCGGCATTGCCCCCGCGCCTGTTTCACTGCAAGACACCGCAGCCTGCTATTTTTCGGTCCCTCTTCCCCGTCGTATTTCTCGCATGCTCTGGCGAGGGCTATACTTACATCTCCGTCACCCGAGCCGTACGTCACTTCCAGGTGGAATTTGGTAGCACACCCACCCGGACCCTCGTGCCGACGATTTTCTCGTGATGAGCCCTTCTCGCAATGCCGGCGGTGTTACTGTTGTGCGAGGCTGGTGACATCACCGGGGAAGCAATGCCGTGGATGGCGGACTCGTGATGGTGATTTGATTGAGGCGATGCTGTGTTGGGCGGGTTTCGTATCATTTGTCGCTTGTTACAGCGTTGGACCTCTTTTGTGATGAAAAGGTGATGAAGAATGTGTGAAACTGGTTACATCGTAGGACTGTACGATTTCTCTTGAGATTTCCCCGCCTGTCGGTTGTGTTTTAATGGTTTCCGGTATTCCTTGGCCGTTGTCTAAGCCCGCGATGTTTGAAAAGAAAAAAAAAAAAAAAAAAAAAAGCGAGGAAATTGGATCTTTAAAAACCCCTTGTCAATCGCTGTACCAGAAGTCGCCAATCTGCATTTACCCTTTACTACTAATATCATGAACATACAAGGTTCTGCTTCGCTCTTACATCATGAGTGCATACCTGTATCACAATGTCTGCGTGCGCAGCTGGGAGCCTGGGAACCGGAATCGACTTCTGCAAATTCATTCATCTTTTCATTGAGTGCCAATATAAATAATTCACGATGCCACAAATTACTTTGCAAGTCTCTCGGAAAAAGTAGACTGCGACGAGATGGGATCAATATCAGTCTCACAGGTGTGCTGGTTGAGAAGCAACTGACTTCCGTTCCGCGTGCCACGTTCTTCTACTTCAAGCGATGTCCGGTGAGGTTTTGTATCGCAATTTTCTGCGTCCCATACTGCGTGAACGACTCATGGTCACCTCTTGAGCTCAAGTGGCAAACGATCATGTTTCCACCTGAGCCTTGGCATCGCGCGTAGTAGCTGAGGCATCTTTCCCGCAAGAGATATGGCGACCCGTCCGCTCGGATGGCTTGCGCAAATTCCGTCCCTTCCTGCTAAACGGCCATGTGATCGTCGGCTTCATCGCTTCTCGAGAGTATAGATATGACTTATGGAAGAACAGATATTTTACTTTTTATTCACTTACACATCGTGTTTCAGGCCTCATCACTTGACACAAACTTGGCCCAAAGTATCGATGTCCCGCCGTCGCTGGTGCCTTGAAAAAGTCTCAACGTCTTCTTCCGTCCACTTGACGCGATCGTTTCTGCAGATATCATTGTACAATTGGCAACTGTTTCAAATCAATCGGTGCTCAGCTGTTTATGTCCATCATTTGTCCCCTTCCAGATTTGATGGGAAGGATGATGGAGAAATATAGCTTCTGGTACTGGCCTCCTCGACGACCACTAGCCAACTTTGTTAATACGGCAAAGGGTGCGAAGATAGTTCTCACGGAAGACCATTTTTGGACAGCGCGTGATTCATGATTGGCGGAAGTATTCGCATTTTCGTTCTTTCAAGGAGGGAAGTAGTTTGCCGCAGTCAATCCCGTACATCCATGACGACTCAATCCAACCAGAAGATATAGAACACCAGAGGTCCCTTTTCTGAGAGGGTCGCCCAGCTCTTGTTGAGCTTACAATAGCAAAAGATGCATCCGTGAACGATACACTTTTGCTCCGGAAATGTCTTTTACCTTGTCCCAGACGCCCACTTGCGGGACCAGGGATATGTTGCGGGGTGAGATATGCTGCATCAGGAAGCCAAGTTCCAGTGTTCCGAGTATAAGGAGCCTTTTATTTGCAGGCTCCGAGTAGCCATTCTCAACGACGTAGCTTTCGCTCAAGTACCTATCCGAGTAATTTGATGCTCAATCAGCGAGCCAAATAACATGCAAAACATCCAAGGTGGGAACCCAAGTTTTTGTGCCAAAAGTCGTGTCATCTCCGCTTGAAGCCCTGCATGCAGGCCCGATGCCTATCTAAGCGTTTGTTTGGGATGGGCCACTCTCTCTATGAAATTCGCCATGAGTGAAATGGATAATAAGTGAGTTTCGGCACGGTCGGTCAAGGGACAATAAGCAGAGAGGCGACTGCGACCCAGGGAATGGATGTAATCAGACTGGATATCTTTACACTGCGTGCGGTGGCAATTTTGATATTGATCATCACTCTTTCTGCGCTCTGGTCCAGAAAACGAATGCAAATCTTGAAAGAGAGAGGCTGGCGAATCCTCGAGGCAAACGACCACCTCTCTTTCAATCTTCAACCATTAGTGGCGACAGTTTTCATAATTATTTTTGTGATGTTTGCTGTTCTGGCCAGATGCATCATGCGCACAAACAAGCAACCAATGGAAAATCCAGGGAGTTGCAGTACACCACAAGAGCTAAAGATGGGAGTTGGCGATCTGTCATCTAATGAGAACCACGCGTTACTTAGTCCGTCTATGATGGCTAAAAAAGTTTTCTGTATCAAGCCACTTTGACGCAGAAAGCCAGCGCGGTTTGAGAGGACTCCTGATGGAGGGGTAGGACATCTCGTGCTGGAATGGTGACGTACAGAACTGGTCTGCCAAGTTAGGGTTAGGGTTAGGGTTAGAGAGGGAGATGACGGCAGAGATTCGAACAGCGAGATGGATGAAACAAGGCAGCGCGATATTAGAATAACGGTCTGCAGCTGCGGCTTAATCGACTAGGACGAGCTCATGGCCGGATGAAGTGTGCGGTACTGCCACGAGGAGAAATGCGTTTGCATGCTCTTGTAAAGGATGCATTCGATGCCATGGCCGCCAGTATTTGTTACATGTCAGCCGTTTTGCTCGGTGCCGTCTGTGTCATGCGTGTGTCGTCCGTGCCGTCCGTGTCGTTCGTCTCTGTCGCTGCATGGCCGTCCGCAAGGGAGGACCAAAGCTTGATTGTGGATGGCGACGGTCCATCGTGGTTGGTTGTGCTGGGGAACGAGTTTAGCGCGGTGCAGCTGTCATGGTTGTAATGACGTTTGTTGGGAACACATCCATCTTGCAGGGCTTGCGCCATCAGGGCTCGGTCAAGCCAGAACTCTCCAGCTGCGACGTGTTCGTCTGTGTGGTTTGTATGTCGTAGGAGGGTTACGTGTGCAGCGCATTTCGGCTCGTACCCGCCCGAAGAATGCCATGGTGGTTTGGTGTGAGCTCCGACGTTGTGTCGATGGGCTTGCCTGACAATGGCATCGGTTCGTTTGTTTGATGTCTTGGTCCCGCTCCGCTCGCTCTGCTCGCTCTCCGTGGCGTCAACCTTGCCCATGACAAGTCTGCAGGTTGGCAGTGGCTGCATGGCATCCATCTTCGCTGCTCCAACTTGGTGGCATCGGTTGCGACTGGCGAGGCTTCTGCGGCTTCTACGTATGCTACGTATGCTACGGTGGGCGACGAGCGAGTCAGGAGACCCGACAGCTCGAGGACTCAAGACTCAGGACTCAGCACGGAGCTGCGGAGATACAAGGAAACAATGGACGAGAACAAGTGCGAGGCGCTCCTTCCTAATTTCCAGTCAAGTCTGCTTCCAGTATTTCGATCCAATCAAGTATGCACGTAGGCATGTGCTTAGTTCCCGCGTTGGCCCGTGCAAGTACAAAGTGGCTCTTCCTCGTCATTCGCGCTGTCGCCATCCGCTTCCCAGTCCGGCCCTTTTCTTGCCTGAGCCAGGAATGCAAACGGCTTCTTCTCCAACAAACCACACTCGACCTACATCAAGTCGCACACCCGCGCCCATCTGTTGCTCCATCTCCTTTCGCCGCCCTCTGCTGCCTCATTGCTATGGCTGTTGGTCTACTCGCCCGAGCGCCGCCCTTTCAGACTTCTGAACCCTCGACTACGGTCTCCCTTCGCCAACACCACAGCAGCTAGCTCTCCGGCATCATCATTAGCCGCATTAAAGCCTTGCTGCTCTCTGACCCTTCATCGAACCCTCTCGGCTTGTTTCCCACCAAGTTATCTCACCAGCGTAATCCCGTCCGCTAGATCCGTCTCACCACGCCGGCTTCTGTCTCATGAACCTGCCTGTCCTTTGCTCTGCGACGTCGATGTGCTCTCGCTTGCCTCCATGTCTCAGAAGCTCACATAGCTTTGTCGCCGGCCTCGGTCGCTTTGTTTGACTGACGTTAGGGTCCCCTTCCCTGTCGCGGTTGCTGCGAGCTGCTTGCTTCACACCCTGTCCTTTGTCCAATTGGATGGCGTCGCCAATAACAACCAGTCCACGTCCAGCATGCATAGAAACCCTAGTTTCAAGACAGCAGCCACCACAGAATAACCTCTAGCGGCGGCAACCCTCATATCTCGTCAATTCCCGCCTCGCCTTGTTTTCTCTGACTTTTCTCCTCGAACCTGATCGAGCCGAGGGCCGTCATTTCTTTGCTCACAATGACGGCACCGACAAGACAGGAGCATATCCATGGCACGGTGATGAAGGGCCATGATCTCTGCAATGGGCACTTCAAAAAGCACAAGGTTCTGCCTCGTCCAAGAGATGACCGAGCAGTGGAAGTCAATCAAGCTACACCCGTCGTCGCTGAATTTACTATGGAGACGACCCCCTCGGCTTCATCTCTTACTTCTCCGACATCCAGCCCACGAACATTAAAACACCAACTGGCGAGAATAGGTACGGGTCCCGACTTACCTCCGACCCCCCCCAATCCCTCCCGCGTCTCATCCGGCAGCCGCCCTGCCCAGTCGCCCAACCCGAGTCCAGAAGATGCCGGCGTGCAGACGCCACAGGCTTCGTCGAGACGCCCGCCAGCCACTCCTCCGGATCAACGAAGCCCACCGACGCCGGATGTGACGCCTCCCCAACCAGCAAACCGTCCACGCGCACTACGATCTTCAGTTCCTGATCGTGACTCTTCTCAAATTGTCACGACGGCAGAGACTCGAACCGCATTCTCCAACCCGGCCAGAGAGGAGTCATTTTCTCTTGAGAATGAAGCTGCCTCTCTTACCAAACAATCGGCCATGACGTCCTCTCCACCCTCGCAACCAACAGTTCCGCGATTTCCTGTAAGCAGCACGGCCAGCCACGCTGTTCAACCCAGGACCTTGAATTGTGCACTTGAGCGTCTCACCGAAAACTCCAAACAGGCGAATACTAAGCGCAACCGTGGTGAAGCAGCTCACCTTGATGGGGGATTTGGCTCACCACGACACATGGAGATGGAGAAGAGGGATGTTGATGTTCAAAGAAGGGTTGTTTCTGCAGTAAAGCGCAAAGCAAAGTCCGTTGCATCGACTTCGCCGCGGCTTCGTGGAGCCAAGAAGGAGCTGGTCGAGGTCAAACCTGTCACCCCAGAAAAAGCGAACCAGGCCGTTCGAAGCGTCTCGCTTAAAGCATTCGTTACCGCGGAGGACTTGTCAATATTGTCGCCTCAAAAATCAACCCCACGACGAAGACGTACTGGACCAGCTAGGGCACAATCGGAATCGTCAAGGACAGTGGAGCGGCGACGGTCGTCTGGGCCATCTCGCCTCTCTGCTCGACCCACTGTGATAGAGGCCATGTTGGTTGACAATCCCAGTGCCCTTGAAAGAAATAGGACTCTACGTCATGTGCGTAAACGCAGAGAACTTAGAGAACCAAGTCCGCGTGGCCGACAGGCTGCAGCGGGGGATGGGGCTTTGCAGCTAGTCAAGAAGTCATCGTTGCCAAATTTGAAAAGCGAGCATGCCCACAGGCATGAAAGCTATACATGGGCGACAAGCTTTAGCTCGGTGGCAAGTCCAAGGGCCAGACGAGAGGTGCAGAAATCTGGTGGCATACCAGTAGTCGTTATACCAGATCGAAGGTCGTCTTCGAGGCCGAAATCAAAAGAACCTTCCCTGCGCTCTACGTCGAGTCGTCACTCGAGAACTATAAGCATGGATTCTGCTGCTTTGGACCGATTGCCTCCCCATGTTGGACCATTATCTTTTGATCGGCCTTCGCGCTGGAACCGGTCGAATTCTGTATCTGATCGATCGGATCAACGTACCATGGACTTCCCTCCCACCATCCCACCTCGCTCATCATCCCTGTCAGCCCCTACGACTCGCACTACCTCACGGACGGCATCTCTCACTGTGGAGAGTCTCAAAGCTTTGAATGAGATGTACTCCCAGAATGAGAGACCGATTACGATGCAGTCAGCGGCTGCCCCAGCAGTTGCAACCACAGCAACGACAACAATGGCGGCAGTGGCAAAGACGACAATGAACCCAGCGACACCGCTGGCCAAGGCAACACTACCGGTATCTCAAGTGGCAGCATCACCTAGTATCTCGTTGCAGTGCCCGCAGACGCCTCGATCCGATCGTGAACTTGGACATGATTCTCGCGGCGTCGATCATCATGACGACGGCGCTTCAACCAGGAAATACTCATCTCGCACGACGCCATTCTCCACTATTTCCATGGAAACTAGCTGGACAGCTCCATCGGTATCAGAAGCTCAGGCTATTCATATATACCCTCATCAAAACTCATCGGTCTTGAGGATCAATCATTTTGCGAAATCGCAAGCCATGCCACATGCAACAAACATGGGCCTCGAACGAGTCGACTCAAACGAGCCTCCCACTATTACGGCCACGAGCCCTGAAGGTGGCGTAACGATGCCAGAACAACAACGCAAGTTGTGGGAAGACGTGGATTCTCCGCTTCGAAATCCCCGCTCGCCCCCTGATCCACCAATGCATCCGCCAGCATTCAATTTTATCCCGGCCACTCCTTCGGGCCTTACTCCAGACAATGAGAGGCAGGACCAGCTAGGTAATCTTTACGAAGTCACTGCCGAGTCACCTGATCACTGGCCCTCTTTCGTGCGGAGAGCATTGAGCAGACGGAGACATTCCATCGGCCACCCGCCATCCGCGTCAAAAAGGCCAGGGTTCTTGGCAAGGACCTTTTCTCTTTCACGGCATGACCGCAAATCGGCTGATGCTGGGAAATGGAGGTCCTTCTACCCGGACATGGAACCCGGCTACGGCGAGAAGGAGGACCAGCCTGCAGAACAGGATAAGCTGCATCCTCACTGGCGGCCGCAGTGGGATAATGACGATGGTGACTGTGACTGCTCGAGCTGCCGTCGTGGCAGCGAAGATGAGGTGGAAATCTACCGATACCCATTGGTGGATAATCGACCACGACCACTGAAACGGAGTCTGAGCGCGAAGATGAAGAAAACATTTGCCATTCTGCCAGCGCGACAAGACTATCAGTATCAAGCGCATGACGCCTACGGAACCGAGCGTCGCACAATTCGACGAACTCCTAGTGGGAACTTGAGGGTGGTGCGACGACGATCGAGCGACTACTCGTTGAGGCAGCAAATGACGACGCCCCAGGCCGGACGACTATCAGCATTCGTCAGCAATCCTAAAAGGGGGTTCTGGCGCAGGCATAGCTTGCGGAGACGCCGCGACTCTGTTGGACTGCGACGATTTTCGTCCCTCAGCAATCGGCTTGAAAGAATGCCTAGCCTTGGGAAAAGTTGGAGCGAGAAGCGCAGAGTAAAGCGAACGCGGGAGCTTCGGCAGATGATCAGCGGACCGAGGGAAGTTCGTGATGGAGTGGGCGAGGTGGTTCGATTGAGCAATTTGAAGAATCAACAGGCTGGATCGTCTGGCTGACTCCAGATTGCTTTCAACATCATCAACTGAGCTTTGGACGAAAGAACGAAATGCAAGTATAGTTGCTTGCAAAGAAAAGGAGCTAGGCGGGACCGGCTCCTAGGAAAGCATGCCATGATGCTATCATGGATGCTGCGGGGATGAACATGAGTTTACGAAGGCCATGATGGCCATGATATGACACTTCTTTGATCACAGCGACGTTTTACAACAGTATGAGACCATATCCAGCTTATGTGTCCAGGGGTTTTTTCACAATTTTCAAATCTCGTTTGGGACGCCACTTGGTCTTTTTTTTTTTTGGTCTTCTGGCGTTCAGATGAGATATTTCTTCAAGAGAGGATCGCAGTTGATCTGACACGGATATATGAGTCGCGTCTCTTTCTGATCTTTGATTTAGCTTGGCAGATGGGAAGAGGGGGGTCATCGTCGTTGACATGGCGCAGGTGGTGGGACAGTCGAGAGTGAGGGCTAGCGAGCATTTTGTATCATTAGGCATGAACGGCTGGACCGTGATATTATGACGAGCACAAAGTTGCGATTGCATGTTACGGTAGCGAATGAAGAAGGAATTGTGCATTATTTAGTTGTATGAAGTTGATGGACGCGACTTTTGTGAGTTACCGAGGAGCATGAGGATGTCTGATGAGATCAAGTTTGTTGCGTTCTATTCCATCCTCTTGCCAGATTGTCAAAGATCAATTTTCCTACCCAAACCTTGACGCCGTAAATGTAGACGACCTTCCGAATGCAGCCGTTGAAAAAAAAGAAGAAGAAAGAAGAAGAAGGAGCGTCGTCCAGACAGCGGAACAGGGCTTCCTTGATATGGTCCACATCACCACTCCCAACCACTCCTCACCGTCTATCCTGCCCCGGAGCAGGGGGCGCACCAGCCCCCGGCGCGGGAGGAAAGCCCGGAAGAGCACCTGCTCCCGGGAAGGCTTGACCGGGCAGCGGCATGCCGGGCATGCCAGGAAAGCCAGGTGGCACACCGGCGGCACCAGGAGGGGGGAAGGGCAGGCCGCCCGGTGGCGGAGGGAAGGGCAAACCGCCGGGAGGGGGCATCGGCAGGCCGCTCGGGCCGGGGGGGAAGGGGGGAATGGCGGGGAGGCCGCGGCCGGCACCGGGGGGGGGCATGACGGGGAATTGGCCGGGGGGGGGAGGGCCACCGGGGAGGCCCGGGAAGGGAGGAGGAGGGCCACCTAGATTGCAGAGTTGGTCAGATGTCCGATCTGAGGGGACTGCTCCATCTATAACGCGGTGCTCGCTTGAGGGGGGAGAGCAGAATGACGGGGACGCGGAAGCGAAGCGGTTTCGAACCTGCAAAGGAAAAGGGCGGGGGGAAAGCATTTCCGGGCTGGTTTTGCGGCAGCATGGGGTTGGCGTGTGCTTGTCCCTCGGCGGCGTAGGAGGACGTTATGGAGTCGATGACGGACTGGGCCTTTTCGTGTCCGATTTCTATCAGGGCGCGAGGGGACATTGTCAGACTTTGGACAGGTATTTTTGACATGATGAAGCAGGCCCGAGAAGGAGGGGCAGGGCACGAGGGTTAGATGTTTGCTCACGTTGGTAGTAATCGACGACGTTGCGCAGGTGGTTCTTTCCGCTGTTGTGGGCCTTTCGCACGCTCATGGAGTCGTGCGTGAGGTAGACGTCGCAGTAGTCGCCTGGGAGGAGGGATCAGTTCTGTCGAAAGCCGACGGGGGTGGAAGGGGAGCGCTGCGATCGGTCGGGCTTACAGAAGACTGGTGGTGGTGGTGGTGGTGGGCGTTAGCATGTCGACAAAAGTCGAGACCGCGGCGAGGGACAGGCCGCGGGGTGGGAGGCTTACATTTCGGCATGTTGATGTCAGGCCGTCGTCTGCTTGCGCGGGAACGGAGAATGAATGTGTTTGGAGCGTCTGGTGAGGCTGCGGATTGGCCATCAACTGCCTCGCAAATGTTGTCGCGAGAGTCGGGCTTCACGCCTCTGAGAGGTCGTCCAGTGCCTGCACGTGACTCCACGGACGGGGCGAAGCGGCATTGAAAGCCTCTGGTTGGACAGGCAGCTAGACTGTCCTGTGGCCCCACCCCTGTCTAGTGCCCCCCCATCTAGAAAAGGCCATCTAGAAAAGGCGACAGGTTGCAAGAAATGGTCCATGCACATGGAAAGCTTTGTCAGTTTGGTGCCGTCCGAAACGAAGAAGAGAACTCTCTTCACCCCCTTTGCTACCGCTTCACCTCGGCCCGCGGCATCAACTATCCCTCGTGCGCAACCATATTCGCCGACTGTTTGCTACCGACGCACGCACCATGATGACGACACATCGCTCGGCGCTGCAATGGCTCAGCAGCTTGCTGCTCCTCGTCGGGACAGCCCAAGCCCTCAAGTTCGAACTCGTGGCGCACGGCGGCGGCGAGACCCCAAAGAAGGAGCGGTGCATTCGCAACTTTGTCAACAAGGATACGCTTGTGGTGGTGACGGCCAAGGTGGATGGGTTCAAGGACGATGGCATGGTTGTCAACATGCATGTATGTTTTTTTGGGGGGGGGAGTCGTTGTGTTTCGTGGTTTGAGATGTATATGGCTTGACTGTGTCTTGTAACATTTCGTCTTTTTTTTTTTTTCCAGGTCCGCGACGCGCTGGGCAACGAGTACGGCCACCCGAGGGACATCGTCGGCGAGTCGAGAGTTACGTTTCAGAGCCACGCGGATGCCGCTTTCGATGTCTGCTTTGAGAATCTGCTTTCGGCATGTAGGTGAAAGGCTTTGGCGATGCTTGATCCTGCGTCGTCAACGGATTGTTCTCCCCTCCCCCGACCCTTCTTCTTTTGAACAGGGCCCCGTTACCACATGACCTTTTCATGCAACGGCTAACGCTTTTGTCGCCGGCAGCTCGTCATCCGAACCCTGCCCTGCGCCACGTCGAGCTCGACGTCGACATCGGCGCCGACGCCAAGGACTGGAGCGCGATCCAGGCGACGGAGAAGCTGAAGCCCGTGGAGGCGGATCTGCGTCACGTGGAGGAACTCACGGGGGAGATTGTGCGCGAGATGGATTACCTGCGCCAGCGGGAGCAGAAGCTGCGTGATACCAACGAGAGCACCAACAACCGCGTCAAGTGGTTTGGCGTGACAACGACGTGGATCCTGATTGGGCTCTGGGCCTGGCAGATTATGTACTTGCGCGCGTATTTCCGCTCCAAGCACCTTATTTAAAGGGGAGGGGTTGCCTGTACTGGTCTCGGGCATGTCATTAGCTGGCATTTTGGCGTTTTGCACGTCATGATGGACGACATGGGTATGATGATAAAAGGGGCATCGGCACGGTAAAGGGCATGATGGAGGGCACAAGCGACGTGCAAGCCGGCGAGCATGGTGCCTGCATCGTGGTTGTGTTGGTTGTGTTTGGGGGTACATGGTATGGTCTCGCTCTCGGGAGCCGTGTGTGCGGCAACCACCTGCATGGAAGGGGGTTGTTTGATTCCCGAAAATAGCCCGCTCATGGCAGAATACGATACGCGACCCGGGAGTCAAACCCGGCGAGTACATGACTCTGATGTACAAGAAAAGAGCAGCTCGTCAAGGCGCCGTCGTCCCATTGCCCTCGGCTGTGTGAACGTGTACGTACCTACCCACGTACCATGAATATGTACGTGTGCGTGTGCAGAATGTGCTTGCGGCTGACCCGACACCGACAATGTAGGTACCTAACCTATACAACGTGGGCCGGGCCCCACGTCGCGCGGCAAACCAGCCAGCCAGCCCGAAGCAAAAACAGCCAGCAATCAACCACACCCCACACTTGACCGCGTCCCGCACCTGCTGCAAACTCCCATCCCACCCGTCGGCTCGCCGGCTCGCCTCTCAACCCCCTCCACCACGAGAACCCCTCCCCCCGGAAAACGAAAAGCTACCTGCTCTTCCAAGCCCCCCCATTTCCTCCGAGCCATACCACAAAGCGCCCTTGCCGACATCATGGCCTCTGCCCTCCGTCCCACCACCGCCTCAGCACCGCGCCGCCTCCTCGCCCTCCCCCTCTCGCAGCTCACCCGCGCGGCACCACGCACCAGCATGCGCTCCTCCCGCAGCAGCAGCAGCAGCAGCAGCGCGTCGCCACCCCCCGCCGAGATGGCCGTCGGCGAACTCCAGGGCGTCAAGTTCCGGGCTGCGCCCCTGCGGAGGAGCGGCGAGAACGATGAGACGAAGCGGGCGAGATTGCTATGTGCGTTGCCTTGCCCTCCTCCTCCTCCTCCTCCCCCGCCCTCATTCACACGCGCAAAGAAGCCCCCTCCCCGCCCTCGTTCACACGCGCAAAGAAGCCCCCTCCCCGCCCTCGTTCACACGCGCAAAGAAGCCCCCCCCCCCCTCATTCACACGAGCAAAGAAGGGCAAGCCAAGACAAGTACCGAGATTGACCGCCGACTTTCCACCATTCATCGTCGTGCGTCCAGACCAATCCCGCAAAAGAGGCACCCTCGAAAGCGACCTCCTCCTCTCGACCTTTGCAGAAACCCACCTCCCCGCCATGTCGCCCGGGCTCCTGACCCAGTACGACCTCCTCCTCGACG
The DNA here is from genome assembly GCA_000222935.2 of Aciculosporium take MAFF-241224. Taxonomy (NCBI): domain Eukaryota; kingdom Fungi; phylum Ascomycota; class Sordariomycetes; order Hypocreales; family Clavicipitaceae; genus Aciculosporium; species Aciculosporium take. Next base: position 48,317 of record AFQZ01000210.1, on the reverse strand, counting down.
AAAACGACTGGGACATATACTACTGGGCGACGCAGAGGGGGGCCTCCTCCTCCCCAGACGACGACACCCCCCCCTCCTCGAGCCCGTCCGCGGGCGGGGGGCCGGCCGTCGTGCGCGGCGAGCCCCCCGCGGGGGAGTGGGCGCAGACGGTGGGCAACTTCCGGCCCGCGTACAGGCCCGTGCCGGCGCGGTGGAAGGGCAGTCGCGTGCTGGAGATGCTGAGGGCGCATGTGCGGAGTCGGAGCGTGGAGGGGGGGGGCCGGGGATGGCCTTCATGCCGGCCTTGGGCGTGGGGGGGGTGGAGAGGAGGTGTACGTTTTTTTTTTTTTTTTTTGTTGTTCCTTTCCCGTCTTGTCTTTTTTTCGTGCTGCTCGTCTGTGCCTCGTATGAGCTTATCGATGGGTGAGGGGATGGAGGGGGGGGGGGGGAGAGTCCGCGTCTGCGTATTTTGGCGTGCGGCACCGCTTCGGGACGTGTTTTTCTCTTTCGAGACGGCCATGTCGATGTTGGTGGCGGGCAGACACTTCATGTATACATTGCTGTTCGTGCTGTTCCGCGACCGCCAAGGAGGCTTTTTTTTCGAGAGCCAGCGTGCTGCTGTGCTGCTGTTTCGCACATCATGACCCGCTGTTTGAGACTTGTCAGCCGGGGGGGTGAATAGCAGCAGCAGGAGCTTCGTCGACGTGGCTCCCTCCGGCAGACCCGTCTTCTTTCCCCTTGCCACATGACGGAGGAGCTACATCAATGCCCCCGCGTCCCCGAGTGTCCCTCCCTCCGGGGTCACCGGTGCACCACGCGAGGCAAATCACCCACAAGCACACACGTCACCACCCTCATCATCTGCCCACGCCGTCAGATAAGATGCCGAAATGAAAAACACACCACCAACGCTCCCGTTCATTCCAACTCCGCGAACCCCGCGCCGCGCTAAATAAGGTATCCGTTCAATTCAAAAGTCGGCAAAGCTGAAGAAACGTGCCGCCCCCTTGATATCCCCCCCCCCTCGAAAGCAACGCATGCATCCCCTCACAAACAACACCCCCTCATAACTCATAAACAACCCCCTTCGTCTTGGTCGACGAAGGGAGAGGAAAAATCAGCCACCCCCCGGTAATATCCCGCTCAACCCCCGCAACACCTCCATCAACGGCAATCCCCTCGTGCCCGCCCTCTCCCTCCCCCCCTCGTCCCTCTCCCTCAGCCTCCTCGCCGCAAGCCCCAGCACCGCATCCGCCTGTCTCCCCGCCGCCAACACCCGCTGCTCCACCTTGTGCACGTTATCGGCGAGTTGGTCAATCTCGAACTCGAGCGAGGACTGGATCGCGCGGATGCGCGACTCGACTTGCGACACGAGCGTTTCCAACGGGAGGAGCTCGTCGGCGAGGTACCGTCTTATCCTGACCTCTTCCGGCTCGAGGAGAGAAATGTCGGGGAGGGTGATGGGGGGCGGCCCCGAGGAGTCTTCGTCCTCGGGGTAGATGGGCGGGATGTCGGGCGGGGGATTGCGAATCGCCAGCCAGGCTTGCTTTTCTAGTTGCAGTCTGGACCAGGAGTGTGGTTAGAGAAACACGACTTGTGTTTGGAAACGCTGCGCAAACATCACCTTTCTATCTTGGCCTCCAACGCCACCAACTTGTCGTCGAGTTCCACATTTCTCGGGTTCGGCAGCAACGCGGCCGTGCTCGGCGGCGGCGCGTCGTCGTCGCGGCCAAACCAGTCGGAGAAGTCGGAGCGCGAGGCAAATTCCTTTAGGAGCTGGTCTTGGATGGCCCGGGCTGTGCTGCGTCAGTCGAGAACCAAGACACAATGCCAGATGGACAAGAGCATCAAGCTAAGCAGCACGAAGCGACACACTCACCCCCAAGCACGGCCTCCGAGTTCCCCCTCCCCCGCTGCCTCTCCGGCAAAGCCCTCTCCCCACACCACATCAACAGCTGCTTCATCCTCCTCGGCTCCGGCAGGTCCCCCGCGATATGCTTGTAAAATTCCCTCGCCTCCACCTCGCGATGCGGAATCGCCGTCTGCCCACTGTCAATCAGCGAGCTGGCCCTCCGCCCCCTCGACCCCAGACTGCTCCGCCTGTTTCCCTTGCCCCCCTTCTTGCGCATCTCCTTGTTCCGGTTGATGATGGGCGTGTCGTTCATCGGGAGCGCAATCTTGGACGACTCGGTCACCCGCCGCGGCGTGGGCGACGGCTCCCATCTTCTCACTGGCTTCGCGCCCGTGGACTCCTTTGCTGCGCCATCCACCGACACTTCTGCGACCCCACCGCCGCCATCATTTCTCTCCCCCGTAGCCGTGGTCGTGGTCGTGGTCGTAGCCTCTCTCATGCTATTCCTCGTCGTCCTCCCCCTCGTCTGCGGCGGCGGCGGCCCCTCATTCGGACTCCCGTCACTAGATTTTAATCGCGTAGATTTCCGCTGTCCCGTCCTCGTCCTTGATTTCGATCCCGACGGGCTCGCTACAAGACTGAGTTCTTCCGCCTCGCCATTCTCCTCCGGAATAGTCGCCGCTGGTTTTGACCGTGACGCAACCGGCGCCCCCTCCGGCTCCTTTGTCCTGACTCGTTTCGATTTTCGAATAAACTGGAATCCATCGTCGCACTCAACATCAGTCGCCGCTTGATGCATCTCCAGTCAGTATACTCAACGGCCTACCACGAGAAGCAGATTGGGAAGAAAGAGAGTAAAACCTACCAGCCAGATGGCGCTTGCTTCTCCGGCGCTCTTGCTGGTTGCTCATGCTACGAAGTTCTAGCACCTGTTGAGTGGCCACAAGAGTCGTCATGGATGGCTACGTAGAGTAGTTTCATGTGGGGGGGGGTGTTATGTCAAGTTCGGGAATTGAATGACGGGCCGTAAATATACAAGTCGGGCGATCCGTAAATGGTTCGGTTTTGGTTTCGCTCGTGGTCGCTGCTTGGCGGGTAGATGAATCGTCGTGACGGCACCGCGACTGGATGTCTGTCGCGCAAATCGATTTGCACTCTCGATGTCGACGGGGCTGTCGCGTCCGCTTTACCGCGTCTGGGCCGACAAGCGCGGCGCACCCCGCTATGTTGCTTGCTCCGTACGTCGGCCTCAGTCCCCAATCGACGGTTTGCGCGGGGAGAGTATGCTGGGCCAAAAAACCAAAGCCAGGCGCGGAAATGGCGATTCTTTGTCGTGTAGAGACGGTTGCCTCCTCGTCTTGTTTACCTCTGAGGTGACGAGGACGGGGCTGGCTGCCACTAGACCGTTTTGAGCCAACCGGCGCCCCACCTCGCGAGGCGCCATGCGACTGCGTGATTGGTTGAATGCATTTTTGTCTTGACTGGCGGGATACAGTTACACTTGCATTTCATCAAGCAATAAATGAACGCTTTCGCTGGCATTGACACTGCAATTGACAGATGCTATCCATCCAAATTCAAAGTGGCACCATTACGCGTTGAACGTATAAGCACAATATGCACTTTCTTCTCGCTGCTCTACTTGTAAGACCAAAAGAGTAGAGTCAAAAGGGCAGAGTCGCGCTTTGAGTAGCACCGCGTACCCCTTTTTGCCCACCACACATGATACTACCAAGTAGCCATCTACTCATTGCCCATGGCCACAACAAAGATACGAAAGACAGGCTATCCACACCGCCAGAAACAAAAGCCTTGTCAGCAAACTACGTATTCTCGTCCTCAACGCCACAAACCTGTCCAACACCTTTCAATGTGCGTGTGCTGTGTAAAAATGTACAAAAGAGTATGTAACAGACCAAGAGACAAGCCAAAGCCTCCTTTATTGCAAGGCCCCAAAACCTGCGGCAGCCGACCAAATCGGAAGAAATCCCTGAAGCTATATGCTCAGAAGGTAGTGCTGCCTCCTTTTTGCCCTCGTTTCGTACTTCGAGTCCAACTCCCTACAAGACCACCCACTTTTTCATCATACTTTGTTGTACAGGGCATAATGGTTGACTTGAGACAAACAACAAACTCCCATTGCCCACGATATCGACCCAAGCGACATTGCTTTTGATGACGCAAAAGCCAACGTCGGTTTCCTCTTTTCCCTTTGCTGGGAGTTATAGAGGGGGTATGTGTGAGTCTATCCCGCCGCCTTCTCAGCACTATAGTGTTGTTTAAACTCGAGGTCAAAGGAGCCACGTCTTGAAAGAATTCCGACATGTTCTTCGCATAAAAGGACCGTTGTCTGGATGTGCCGGCCAATGTCGCCAACCTTAACCAGCAAATCGCTCTTGATTCTATGAGAAACGACGCTGGACTCCTTGCCCAGCCATGACCTGTTGCTGATTTGGCATAGGGCCGGCCATTCCGTATGGATTCATTTGCGCGTTATACGGCTCAACAACTTGTGACATGAAAGGTCCATGAAGACCTTGTTGTTGAGTTACGGGGCAATCCTTGTGAGCCAGAAGCAACGTCTTGAGGTTGACGACTTCTTCTCTCAGTTGTGTTATTTGCGCCGTGAGAGCGTCATTTTCGCTGCTGTACATCTCAACCTTGTTCTGCAGGTTGGCGAGCCACTGCTTCTTACGTTGTCTACATTTAAGAGCAGCAACCCTGCAAATCCATATTGTCAGCAAGGTGGAAACCAGGGTAACACACAAGAGTTTCCTGACGGTGTAGGAGGAATCGTACCTATTTCGTTCCAGAAAGTTCTTGCGCTTCTCCTCATCCGTCATCTTAACCTTGGGATTCCCATCTTCGCCCATCATATCGTCGTCATCCTCTTCTTCGGAATCTTCCTCGTGGGTACTTGCCGCGACGGGACCAACGTTGCCCTTTGTCTTTTTGGTCGGAGGCGCCTTCGTTGGCACCTCATCAGCTTTCCTTCTTCCATTTGCTGAAGCACCCTTTTTACCCTTGCCCTTCGGCGCGGGTTTCGCGTGCTCGCTGTCTCCCGACGCGTTGGTGCCTTCACTGACGCCTCTCGAGACACCTCTACCACTTGACATTGGGGGCGACATGTTTGGATGTTGAGCAGACGATGTTGGGGCTGGATGTGCGTGACTGGGTGCACTGGACGCGTTGAACTGATTCGACGCCTGAGCACCGTTTCTACTCTGCGCACCCTGGGCAAGCATATACAAACCGTTGGCAGCGTCGTTATCGTGGGGGTCGAACGGCCCTGATGCTTGTTTTGGCTCTGACTTGACAGACGATGTGCCGTTGGGCATATCAGAAGGCTGCGAAGTAGCTGGCTGCGCAGCCTGTTGCTGTTGATGGTGTGCCGGTGGCTGGCTTTGTTGGAGTTGTTGGAGTTGTTGTTGTGGTTGTTGTGGTTGTTGTTGTTGTGATGAGGGATTTTGTTCACGTTTGGCGGCAGCCGCGCTCATGGCAGTTCGATGGAAATCGATGGTGCTGGGCGTTGCGCCGCCGCTGGCGAGTTGTGCGAATAGAACCTGGGAATTTGGACTTGGGGCGGGAAACATAGACCCGCTGCCGCCTGGTGTAAGACCAGATCGTAACGAGGACTCGTTTGGTGTCGGAAAGCCTCCTCGGAGGTGATGTGTATCGCTGAAGTAATCGTTGGCCGGGCCTGACAACATGGCAGGGCTCAAGGGACCGGTGCGCAACGAGCCACCTCCCCAGTTGAAAGGTGTTGAGCTGCCGCCGGGAAGAAGCGACGATGGCGACGTCAGTGATGCCACCGAAGGCAGCTTGGTGCCTCCTGGAGTCTCAGGGCCTCCACCGCCGCCGAAAGACTGTTCGAAGGGATTGGGCTCCAGACTGAGAGATCCGCCAACTTGGCCAGCGAAGAAGTCGGGTGTGTTATTTCCTGGCGGTTGTTGTTGACCTGGTCGAGGGGGGGGCGCGAGCGGCTTCCTCGGTTCCGCATTCGATGCACCGTCTGGCTTCACGGCCGAATCGACCTTGGATCCCCGAACTGGGTCTGCGCGAAAGGAGACGAAAAACAACGAATGAATTTGTCAGCCTTGAAAAAAGAAAAGAAAAAAGTAAAGAATTCAAATAATAAATAATAAATAATAAAATAAAATATGATAAAATAATAAAATAAAATAGTAAAATAAAGTAAAATAAAATAATAAAATAATAAAATAATAAAATAAAATAAAATAAAATAAAATAACCGTCGCGTGGCTACACTTGATGATCGTGGCCAAGTGAGAGAGAAGAGGGAGCAAGAAGATGCAGCCGTGCAGATGAGGGAGGAGGCGGGTCGACGTCGACAAGAATGACGACAGGTGGAGAAGAGCAATGATGTGGGTGTGCGAAAGCAAGAGATACAACTTGTGATGACGGTAACAAGGGGTAGATTGTAACAGGAAAGAGCGAGGCTCAAGAAGACTTTCAATGTGGCTCACCTTGGCGTAATGTCTCGTTGTTGGAGGTTTTGGGGGACTCCGACTCGGTTGTAGGAGAAGTCCCCATGATGACACAGTGCTGCGAAATGCTGTAGATAATATGGGAAGGGAGGGGGGGGTGATAGGATATGCTTGGTGACGGGTGGGGTAGAGCGCGCAAGATGGACGGACGCGGTCGACAAGCAGATGGGATGAAAAAAGACGAGTGACTCGGTCAGATACGTCAGAGACGTCAAAAGATGTCAGAGGCGTTTGTCTTGGGCAGGTTTAGTGCCGTGATCGAGGCGCTGTCTCCTACACACAGCACCTCTGAGCGGTCGGGCCCAGGCAGGAACGGGACGACGCTGCGCCGACGCACCAGAGCGCGCACCAGAGTCCTCCAGACAACGGTCTTGTCCAAGACACAAGACAGCGGGTGGCAGCGGGTTGGGTTGTAGACGTTGCAGGCCTCGAGCTCTCGATTGCAACCAAACGCGGACGGGGGCGCGCGCAGCTCAATGTGGGATTGCGTCGAGCAGACGAGGACCGTGAAGGGGGCTCAGGCATGAAATTTGCAGAGAGAAAGACGTCAGAGATGACGTTGCGAGGAGACGGCGAAAAGAGAAGGCGCAAGAAAAAAAAAAAAAACGAATGGCGGCCGACGGGGGGGCGGGTGTGGGGGGGGGTGGCCTTCTGGGCTCACTGCGTCTGACTGGGCTCTGGCTCGCTCTTTCCCTCGATCCCGCGCCGCCCCACCTTGGCCAATCAACGTTGAGCCATCAATCACATCACCTCTCCGTCGCCAGCCGGTGCGGGTCTAGAAAATGGGCCCAGGCCGGGGGTCGGGGGCGAAGGGTCGACATGGAAGGCGCGACAGTGGACTGGCTCGCTGAACATCCAGCACGCCATGAGAGGTTCGCACTGTGCGGGACGCGTAGAAAGCAAGCGTCTCGTCTTCTTTCTCAAGTTGAATCTCGACACTGGACAGCTGGCTGGCCTAGGAATCGACCGACAGACACGGAAGAGTTGCCTTGGCCGTTGATCAGGGGGGCGGTAAGCAAAGACGGCGGTTGCGGATGATTGTAGCGGGTGGTTCTGTCTGGCGATGGATGGGTATGGGGGGTATGTAGAGAACAGAATGGGCAGGTCGTTTGAGTTTTGCTGGGTTTGACTGGCTGCGCCTGCACGGCATGAAAGCTACATCTGGCACCGATTGAGCAACGCAACAACGATGGACATGTTCGAGCGGGAGTCGCTGTCTCGTGAATCGATCTGATTCCGCCTCGCAGAAGCGCAAGAGTGCATTATCTCGCTTCGACAACGTACGTCCTACTCCTACGCTTGGATAGGTGTCCGTCCGCCATGGACTGCTCAAGTCCTCCTTGTCATGCCCAACACGAGTAAATGTGGTTGGTTGATGCTCGCTCGCACCGTGCAGTGTCGACAAACAAACAAAACAGACAGGCACCAAGACAACAAGACATTATTTTGTTGGCCAATACCAACTGCACAGTGCATCGATGGATTAACCTCTGCCCGTGCCTGGCATGCATTTCTGACAGCCGGAGCCATCAGTAAAAGCGACAGCATCTTCTTTAGTTTGTTCCATGTACAAAAAAAGCTCCGCCATCAGTAAAAGCGACAGCATCTTCTTTAGTTTGTTCCATGTACAAAAAAAAGCTCCGCCATCAGTAAAAGCGACAGCATCTTCTTTAGTTTGTTCCATGTACAAAAAAAAGCTCCGCCATGGCTTGTCTCTGTTCTGGAACAGATGAACAACTCTACACTCGGCCGTAGTCTTGAAGCCAATTGGCGTCCTGAGATTCTGATTAGGTCAGTATGACGTGTTTCTACCCGCAGCTTCACTTAGAATGACGACCACGGAGTGGACCAGCATATCAATCGTGCGTTAGCAAGCATGACAGAGCGGTCCTGTACGATGCAGACAATGCCAACATTCCCATTCCCAACACGTTCCAACACGAGGGTCTTGCAGATCAGAGCGAGAAAACACTCATCTGGCAAAAATTTGCCTCGCGCGGCGGGCCTGGCGCCGCCCCCCCCCCCTTTTTTTTTTTTTTTTTCTTCAGACTCGACACCGTCTTTAACACTGTTCTTGGCACGAGAAACGCTGGCGCATGAGTCGCACAGCCAATGAAACACGGGTGTTTTTGAGATTGGTTGATTTATAATGATCGCCCCTGCAGCATCTGAATTGTGCCATGAACTGCCAGTGTCCCCGCTCCAAGGGGTGAGGTGGTTGCGTTGGCGCATTCGTCCGGTTTCTTTTCCTCCTTTGCAGCCTACTAGGAACAGTACGAAGGTTAGGCTGAGGTATATGATTCGGCGCATGTCCGCATTGGCCTGCTTCTCTGTGGCAAAATTCGAACTGGTTGATCGAGAAACAAGCCGTCTCAGGCATCGTTTGCACAATTCCTTCGATCCTCGATGAGACGGTGAACACAGTGCCTTCATTTCAAACGCGACTCCACTCTACGCGACACTGTGAAGCGACTTGGCACAGGCCTTTGATGGATCATGTCGCGCTACTCGCCATGGATGACGTCAACGCCATGCCCTTGATTTTTTTGATTTTTTGATTTTTTTCTTTTTTCCCTCCCCCCGACTTGATGCTGCTTGCTCCCGGTGGAGTGAGTCGTTTTGTGAAGAAGGTCATTCTCTACCAAGGGGGCGTTGTGATCGAAATGCGCACAGAAGAGGACGTTGGTGCCAATACACCATGGTACCTACAGCTACATGTGATTGGCATCTCGCGCACCAGTTGTTGTGAAGGGTGCTGTCGTAACGTAACACCTGCACACGACAGACTTACGTCACAGCTGTACGCGCCATGCTCAAGAGGGCCAACCCGACCAGGCCGTGCGCCTCGTCGCTCTCGCCTTTATCCTGCGCGCCCGTCAAAGAAAATGGACGAACTTGATCAGGAAAGATCCCAGTGACAGGCAACCCCGTTTTATGTCCGTGATGCACCGTGAAAATCCGTGTCTCACCAAGGGGATGCCATCTCGTGCTAGGCCGTTCCTAGATGGATCCTTTTTCTCCAAAATAATTCAACGGGAGGTCCAGATCCTACACAAGTCATTGCAGTTGGAGAATGTTTGTGACGACCCGCCGCACAGAGCAGTGTGGTTTGAAGGCAGCCATGATGCGCTGTCCCCAGGTACGTACGGACATGGGAGAGCCAATGCAGAGTGTCAACCTGTACAAGTCGGCCACGCAGAATGATTCCCGTCCCGCTCTGGTGCCCCTCGTCTTTGCTGTTGTGGTTTCCTGCCATGTCTTGGGCTCATCTCCTGTCTGGAACTCTAACTAGCCATGACCGAAAGTGGCTCATACATACATGCCTACACCTACCCAAGTACTTACATAGTAGGAGGTACCTAGGCACCGTACCTCCTAGGCATGGAGTGTGTGTGTGTGCCCGAGTCCATCTCACGGAATCTTGTACTGAAACAAGGCTCCCTCCGATCCTCCCGCGACAGAAAAGACGCCCGTCAACACATACATGCACACATGTATTATATCCCTTGACAAACCACTGCTATGCAGCCCGTCGCCACTCCATTCGTAGACTCCCACGCGCATGTACACGGCAGTGGAACAGACAGCCTCGCCGCCGGCATGCAAGCAAGCAAACAAGCAGAAACCGATTTCCCCCCGCCGTGGCCGACCAGGGAAAAGACGCATTCGGGCGTTGGCCGACAGATACAACAAGGGATCAGAAAGAAACCATCGCCTCTAGCATCCCCCAGACGCAACCTCGACCGAACCAGCTCGAGAAGCCCAGGCCCACTCCGCGTCGCGCAATCACCCCGCGAGGCGCCTCAACACCAACCCAGCGGCGGGCCTCTCCTTGTCATGACCCCGCCGCGGCAAACAGCAGTTGTGAAGCTGGCCGTCTCGTCGTCGTCGGTGCCTCAACCGCACAATTGTGGCGCTCTGTGTACGCTCGGTGGCATATGCCACATTACGTGAATGTGTTTCCTGGGAGAGAAGAAAGAACAAGGCACATTCACAGCAACAAGTCAACCACCTCCCAAAATTATCCTCCAGTGGTCTATGAGATCGCCTTGTATCCTCACCCGTTCTAGCATGGCTGTCCCGCGCGCAACAAATCACAGGTCTTCTGTGCGATACCACATCGCCTGGTCCCTCTTCGTCTCCAACAAGAAACACCGTCCACCACGTAAGACAGTCCCCAAGAAAAGCCTCCCTGTCCTGGGGCATGGGAGAGAACGCTCCCGGAGACCAAGAGCCAAACTGTGTGCCTGCTACGCCCGTAGGCGCTAAACGGCCCTCGCAGCACATAGCCGGCCAGCAATGCCGGGAAGCGCCCGCCCGCCCGCAAGCACCGTTCGAACCTACGTACCCTGGCTGCCATGGGCCCGGCGGGTGTCGGTTAGGCGGGGCGGGGCATCAGTGGGTGGTTTGTAAGTTTTCCTTCTCCAGTCTTCTTTCTTTCGTCTTCTTGCTGGTATAGTTTTGTGATTTGAACAAGAGAAGAGGAGAGGCGTCCCATATGGACAGCGTGTGGAAAGCACATGGAGACACGCGGACGCTCCGAGGATGAGATACCAGACGAGACGAGACAGTGGGCGTATGTTGGTGTGTAGACGTACGAGTACTCTTTGGCCATTTGTTTTCTACGAGACATCACGGGAAGAGGGCAACAACGTAATTTCAGGAAAAGGCCTTGGTAACCTCGGGACAGTAAAGGGGAAAAAGTTTAATCTCTGGCCAACTAAGCGGGAAAACACTAGGCTTTCCAAGTCGAGTGTCTCGGCCGGGGAAAGCCAACCACCCGCCATGGCTAGATGCGGGGTGGATTGTCCTGTTTCGGCCAACGGGGTGTAACTGTTTTACTTTCACATTACTTCGCTTGGCTGTTTTCACCAACGTGAACACTTCAGGTGCTTGAGAAATGACGTCAATGATAAACGTAATGTAGCTCACCAGAGTGCATCACCGACTCATCGTACCATCTACCTGGTGCAGCTACGCAAATGAAAACCAAAACTAGTCCAGAATGCAACGCAATTTACAATGGAACGAAAATAGACTTCCTCGTCATCACTGCCTCTGGACAAGTCACCAACCACAATCATCTGCGGCAGTCTTCCCCGTGTTGGCATCGCCAGACGGCCAGCCGGAATCGCCGCCGTCGGCATTTGAGTTGTCACCAGCTGGGCCGAAGCCATTGTCCTCCTCCACAAGAGGCTCCTTACAACGCACCTTTGTATGCCCGTACTGCTGGCAGTTGGAGCATTGAACCTTGCTCCCTATGGAAAGGTCAGTATTGTTGCATAACTCGCTTGGAAATGGCGAAAAAGCTGGCCGAGGGTACATACAATCTTTGGGTTCAGGGCAGTCTCGACTGAAGTGTCCAGTCTTTTCGCAATTCCGACAAGTGACATTGTCCATGTTGCGGGGCTCTTCGCATTCCTTGGCCATGTGGCCCTCCTTTCCACAGTTGCGACAACCTCGACCACCACCACCTTGTGGACAGTCCTTGCCGAAATGGCCCTCTACTCAAGGCTCAGAAACTGTGCTTCACGACACGACATGCATGGCTGAGGCGTTGGAAAACAACTTACTCTCTCCGCATCTGCGGCATTCGACATTGTCCATATTGGGAGGTTCCTCGCAATCCGAGGCTCGATGTCCCGATTTGCTGCTCATGGTCAGTATGCTGATTGCAAAGGTCCACATGCTCAACCATTCGTCTGGGTACATACCCGCAGTTTCTGCACGCAGACTTATCTACACGGGGCTCAGGACCTAAATAGTAGCAGGTCAGTACGGACGTGTTAAAGAATGACGGGGGAAACGACAGGACTCACAGTCGCGGAGACGATGTCCCTCAGCGCCGCAGTTGGAACAAGAAATGGCAGGCTTCGCATGATTTTCTACCCTCTCCTGCGTACAAAACTTGGCCGCATGCCCAAGCTCCCCACAGTTGTGGCAGCGCGTTTGTCCGCTGTTGACAACGTCACCAGCATCTTCCAGCCTCGCAAGAATATCCTCACGGGACTTCGGCCAGCCTTCAATCTCACGAGGACGCTCTGGCTTCTCGGAGAAGCGGTACGAGATGGAGTATTTCTTGCCAGTATTGCCCTGGAGATCCATATTGGTGAAGACATTGACCAGTTGACGTTCCATGGCAATCAACCAAAGATTGACACCTTCGTCAATGAACATGGTCTGCAGTTGGTGGTAGTTCACGTCGCCCGCAACGGCCTTGACGTACTCTTGGATTCCCTCCTTGGCATCGTCAACATCACGCTCAGACGCTGCAGCTTTGATCTTGGCCAATGCATCATCCGGACTGACGTCGGTGATGTGGTCTCTGTTGACCACTCGGGCATTCTCGCAGTTCTTTCTCATATGTCCTGCCCATGACAACGTCAGCCGCAACGTGCCGTCTCCTTTTGGCTTGCAAATGGATAAATAAGAAGGGTACCTTGTTGACCACAATTATCACAAACCATGGGCGGTTTCTTGGGACAATCACGAATCTCATGGCCTTCCTCTTTGCAGTAACGGCAAGAAGTGTCACGCTCTTTGGAGCAATCCGCTGCAATGTGACTTCGCTAGAGTTAGCTTGAGGTATCTCCATTTTGTTCTTGGTGGCCAGACCAACCCAGCTTCTCCGCAGTTGAAACACTTGCCGCCCGCCCCGGGACTCCCATCCCCAGTGTGCTGATTCGGGCAGCGGGTGTCTTCATGCCTAGGTAGCAGCAATGTAAGCTAATCTGCTCTGCCATCGACTTGTTCTGTCGTCACTTACCCTTCCTGACTGCAGGCGGTACAAGTCTCAGTAACCTTGTTCCACGCAGGAGGTGTCTCCCAATCACCCATTTTCGGAGAGTATTGGAAGAAACAGGTGACAAGATCCTGCGTGAAGCTTGTTTTGGGAAAACTCCTGGCGAGCTGTCACAGCTTTGATGCAATGAACGATTGCGTTACGCTGAGAGTATCAACTAGAGCTCGTAGCAAAATGTGAGCTATCAAAGAGTTCTGGTGCGTCAGGATACAGGAAGGAGGCAACAGATGAGCCACGCCGCGGGCAAGTAATAACCAAGCTATGTTGATCAAGCATAAAGGAAGAAGAGAAGAGAGAACACCCGGGGGAAAGGACACTTAAATTGGTCTGTAGCCCGCAGTTGTATTTCTGCCTGGCAGTTGTGCCAGCTGCTAGCTGCCAGCTGATGACTAGACCGTGGGCAGCTGTCGACACAAACACGCCAACACCAAAGCGAATTCTTTAAACGCGGGCCCGTCGTTCTCGTTATTGGAAGTGCTTCTCTCCGGAATCTTTGTCGTAATACGAGACTCTAACGTGCACCGTACTGTCTTCACAGTCTCGCTATCCACCGTCAAAGTCCGGCCGGAAACCAGTTGTAGCATGATTAATATGACTCAACTGCCGAGCGGCCATTTCAAGCACTGGTCGTGAATACAATATAGAGATGCAAATATTGGAACCCCAACGCCGAACACTGCCTTTTTTTCTCCTCCTCCGTCATGCTGACAATTTTCAATCAGTAACTCAACAACGTCAACCACCTAGTCTCACGCCCTTCATTTACTCCTGGTATCTGAGTAACCCTTCCCGCCACCTTGCTCCCCCGCGTCCTCCTCCTCATCACTATCTTCTCCAATGCTGTACTTGCTTTCATTGTGGCCAACCGGCACCTGAAGCGGAATGACGTCAACGGTGTTTCCGTCAAAGGCAGCAGCTTCAAGATCGCCGCCACGCTGACGGTTATGGAATGCCACGAGACCAGTTCTCGACTGGCCAGCGGATTCCTCACCCCTCAGGGCAGAATACGCCGCGGCCTTGCGTCGCTGACGCCAGATGAAGAAACCCCAAGCGACTGCCGCGACAATCACAATACCAAGCACAAACTTCCCAGATTGCTGGTACGCATGCCACTTCACCTTGTCCAACTTCTTGTTCGTCTCCTCTTGGTTGTGATGTGTATTGTTCGTCGCGCCGCCAACAGAGGTATCTGGTCCCTTCTCGCCGTCAATGAGGCTGTCTGAAGGTATCCCACCAATATCGCTGATATCAATCTTCATGAATCGGTCGAGCATGTCTCGCGTGCGTCGAGGGTAATTGAACGGCACCATGTGTGAGGCGTTGTAGAAGAGAACATAGGTCAGGTTGCGTGCTTCTTGCCAAAAGCCCGCATTTTCGCCCTCAAAGGTCCACTGCCTTCGGGGAGCCCAGTTCCCGGGTGTGACCTCGAACCCTTTGCCTCCATTCCACTCCAGGTTGGCAACGAGCTGTTCGGTGCCGATGTGGTTGCAGATGAGGTCTTCGGCGCCGGAAAACAGCAGCACCTCTACATGCTGCAGTATTTCGGGGAAAAGATGAACGGACGATGTAGAGTTGAGGTTACTCATGGCAGCATGAACGTGGGAGTTGCATTCCTGCCACCCGGTGTTGCGCTGTTGGTTCAAATTCAACGCCTGGATGACGGACGGCTGTCGCAAATACGGCCCAACGGTCTTCAAATCGGGGGGCCAGTTCATGCCACAAGAAGAGTAGGAGTCTCTAAGCCGCACGTCATACACGTTGAGGCATTCCTCCTCGCCCGAACCCTGTCTGGTGACATCCAAGACGGCCTGGAGAATTTGATCGCAGTCAGGATAATCGACACGTCCAGGGTCGATGGCGAGCGACTTGTCGCAAATTCTCTGCAAAGCTTGAACTTTCTGGGCTTCGTCTGAACCCTTCTTGATGAGTCCCTTCTCAAGACTGAACTTGAAGTACGAATCAGCCTGGTCCCGGGCAGAAATCCACCCATTGCCAATGAGGAGCCCTCGAAGACTCCATCTGTCGGCCAATGTTTTCTGCGCGTTGCGATCGAGGATTGCTTTGGCAATGTACGGAATGTGCTGTCCAGCATACGATTCCCCCGAAATGTAGATCTGTTTGACATGTTTAGCATAGTGCCCTGAATCATGACATGTACTCTCCGCCAATCCTCCCATTGCTTCCTCCTCTCTAGTGTCAGGGACGCACTTACATCGTCGTGCTCGTACGCGGGGAACAATTTGAAGAATTTGTCCATGAAAATGATGAACTGATCAGCCATGTCCGTCAATTCGTGCACATAATTGTTGGTGTCGACATAGCTGAAGCCGGTTCCGACGGGGTTATCGACAAAGAGCAAGTTTGCAAATTCGTTCCAGGAACCATTGTTCAAGACCAGCGTCTGGTCATCCTTGACTCGATACGGACCAATCTCCATCAAAGCACCATCCTCAGAGCTGCACCCAGGGCCGCCGTTCAACCATATGACGGTCCGTTGTCGGTCGGCGATGTGATTATTCTGAAAATGCCAGAAGAACAAATTACCATTGACCTCCTTTGTGACCTCGATGTGGCTGCATGGTTAGACGCAAGCTAAGATTAGCTTTTTCCCTCCCGAAATTTTCTATCGGCTCCGCAAGCGGAGTGCCCCTGCAACCAGTCGCTTCGGCGTCTCGAAAATTTTCGAGCCGATGGGATCCCAAGACTTACCCAGCATGCATCTTGATCGGGGCGACGTCTGTAGGAACGCCGGGCAAATTGCGAACATAGTAATCGGCGGCAGACTTGTCGGCGGCGGCAGCAGTGGCCGGCCGCAACGCCAGCAAGACCAGCAGCCGGCATGCCTTGGTAATCAACCATGAAGTGCGCGGAGGAGCCATTGTTGGCGAGGACGAGCCGCGAAGCCCCTAGGGCGCTGGGGAGGCAAGGAGGTTCGCGCCGAAAGGTCGAGCAGAGTGGGCGACTTGAAGGGGTTTGCCGAGGTGTCAAATCATGAAGAATACAATTCGACAGAGGACCGCACAAATATAGGATGAAATGTACCCGATGCCAGGAGAGGAGAAGCGACAATCATCGACGGGATACACACTGTTTGCGGTCGTGCTCGTTTGATAGAGGCCATGTGGCTAAAGTCGACGCTTGGTGGTTCATGATGTCGTAAGCAAGATGGCATCCAATGGGTTTGGGCCATGGGCGGTGCAGGGCAGTGCGGGCCTGTGGGTGGTGGCGACAGATCCGGATCTGACTGACCCCTTTATTGTCGCTACTGTGCTGTCTCGGCCAACCAGCGTCAACCTCTACACACGCATCTCATCAATAGGCGCGCCGCCAATTGACTAATGGAACAGTGGCGCCGCCGCTGGATCGGCGTGACTGCTGCTGTATTATGTATCAAAACAACATCGGCAAGGACTCGGCTTCAAATCTAGAGAGCGAGGTAGCGCTGCTTCCAAGGCATTTTGGGATACACACGCACTTGAGCTGCGTCAAAAGGCACGAACCCGTGACCTTTCAGGAGTACCTACCGGGTAGCGGCGAAACACTTGAGCGTCGAGCCGGGCGTCTAGTCCTAGCGTCGCCAGTGGGCCAGTGACCACACCATCCGATGCGCCCACCCGCCACTGCCGCCGACCCTACAAGCGCCCTGATGGCAGAAATCTAAATAGTCCCTCACTACCTACCTAACCTAGGTGCCTTAGGTAACCCAAGTACCTAAACCTAAGTACGGTAGGTACACCTACCTACTTTGCTGATTTGACATTCGCCATGTGGACTCTTCCCGCCATACCAACCTCTTCGCACGACTCGGTCCCATTTAGCGCAACCAGAACGCATCTAGCCCTGGGCGCAATCACAATCCACTGGCCAGCCTTATCATAGTCTTTTCGTTTTGCACGCCGGACAAGGAAAAAAATTCTCAACTAAATGTAAGCTTGGCATGAAACATAGCCCCGCGGAGGCCAAGTTCAAGCAAAAAAGAAGCCCTCAGATATCCTCCCCCCCCGGCCCACCATGCCATCCGGCAAGACCTTCATCGTCGAACACCTAGACCCCGAACTCGGACCCTGGTCTGAACTGGAATACATTGCCATCGCAAAGGAGACCAGAGAGTCGCACGGAACATTCATCCTGTCCAGTCTGCCACCCGGCTTCAACGTCCCGGCTACCCTGGACGACATCTCGGCGTTTGTGCCTGAACATGGCGGCGTCGAGGAGCTGTATGCCGGGAAAAGGGACAAAGTGTGCTTGCTAGATCCGGCTGCGGAGAAGGATCTCTCGCCCGAAGATGGGAAAACGTTTGATGCTTTCTTATTTGGTGGCATCTTGGGTTCGTCACTGCCTTCTTCCATCCTGAATATGGGCTCGGTATCCTCTCTGCTTCTTGGATATGCAATGCGCAGATTTCTCGTGCTCCTGTCAACTAACTGATCAAAACCTGTGGCGTGCAGGCGATGACCCCCCTAGAGGTCTGTTCCTTTCCCTGCTTTCACAGGATAGATGGCGGACGAGGTCAAGAAACAGACGGAACCCATGTTCTTGTGACTAATAAGTCTATAGACCGGACATCAGAGTTGAGAAAGAAGGGATTTCAGGGTCGAAGACTGGGTCCGAAGCAAATGACAACCGACACGGCCGTGAGAGTCACTCGCATGGTCGTTCAAGACGGAAGCATGTCACCCTTTTCTTTCCCTTCTTCTCCTCCCCCTTCCCTCGGGCTGCTATCCAGTACCTGTAACAGAAACCTCACGTGCTTCTCCGTCCAGGTCGTCGTACTAACAAGTCACGTGTAGTTCCCTTGGAAAAGGTCCCCCACGTTGATTTCCCCGAGCTCAAATTTAATGAGCACGAGAGCACACAGATGCCATTCCGCTATGTGACGGACAAGGAGGGCAAGCCCATTATGCCAGAGGTAGGCAAAAAGCCGTTTCGCGTCAAATAAGTTGCAAAAAACCCAGAGAAATCAGCGTGCTAAAACAAGTTTTTCGGGAACCACCAGGGAATGATGGAGCTGATACAAAAGGACGCGGATAAAGCCGTAGATGATTTGTTCTAAAATCATGATGATAATCACACACAAAGAGAAGACGAACAGCCATGAGAGCAAGAAGACAAGTTGCAAACTGCTTTCTATACACAAGGCGTCTGGTCTGACACACAATCGCTTGCCTTCCTGAACGGGAATTGGGCCAAAAACTAAAGCCAGTCGGCTTACAGGCAGAGGCGACTGTCTACCAGAGATTGACACCATCCATAGATTAATCGTCCGCATTGCGGCTTTCAATGACGGCAATGAACTGGTATAAATCGTATTGAGAAGTCGGGCTTTGTTCATGTAAGATTCGCGAGGACCGCCTAGTCAAGTAACTCACAGCCGTGACATCCAACGTCACTATCTGGGCACTGTACCTGTGATCTCGAATACCCTAGGAGTGAGCATGCTCGCTGGTCCCTTTCAAACCATGGGATGAAGAAAAAAGAAAAAAAGCCCCTGAACGTCGCTTCCTCCCCGCTCCTAAACAGGCAGCCATGTTCAGGCCTCGCACAAAGCCAGTCATACGTGAAGACAATGACATCTCTACGAGGGACAGAACGTAGACAAATGCAACGACAGCCCGGTATAACAAGAGAGTTGGAGTTGGGTGAACAAGAAAAAAAGCCCGACGCGTCCGTGCATGTCAAGCAGATGCGTTGTACGATGCACCGCGTATGTCGACGCCTGTGCTTGAGACTCCAGTCCGTCTTCACCGTGGTGCTTGCTTTATTCAAATCTTTGATTCATGCCTGCTTTACGTTCCATCAAGGACCTCTTCAAGGGCAGTCTTTTTCATTCTCATGACGCTTAGCCGCGTGGTCGTCTTATCGCGAACAATCAGAAGGCCCCATTCCTCAGCGCGAGAGTGTCTTGGGAGCCCCAATTCGGATACGGGATGGAAATCGCGGAAACACTCATTGCAGAAGTATACCTGGGTCTCGTATATAGTAGTCTATATTTCGGTCAAGGGAAGTCGTAGTTGTGGCGATTCTGAAACAATGGGGTCAGCGCTGGCCTTGGTTCTGGGCCTCCCGTCTCCCAGAATGCGCTCAGGGATATTCTTTGGCATGAACAGAAACTGGAGGAGGAAACGCTTCGAAACGCAACAGGACACCCTCCGCGACACGGCACTCAATGTCAGAACGTAAGGAGCGGGCAGAGATATAGGATAAAGGGGTAAAAAGGAATGGGAGGAAGGTGTCGCGCTGAACCAATCTGAGTGCTTCTCGAAAGTGTCTGGTGTTTGTCCGTTTCCTTCCCGTATATCACGGCAGATATGGTAGAGACGAGCCCGTTGACATGAGCCATGACTCGAAAAATTGTTTGTTATTACTATCTTCCTTCCGTTTCCAGGAAACAAGGTCTGAGACAGACAATGCCGTCGAACGGCTGGCAGTTATCTTCTGAGCGGCCAGGCCCGGCCAGATATTGTCCGCTCTGTTATCATCCATTCGCATGCATAACACACTTCAGATAGTATCAGTGTATGCAAGCACAGGATTAATGCTCACTTTCTCTGCCGCCGTTGGAAGGAAGGGGGCGGGCGGTCTGGTTGGGATGAATTCGATAAAGGCCCCAGCTCCAACCTCGGCGACGCCAATAAGAGAGGCCCGACCGTGGAAGTTCGTGACTCCGAGCTACCAGAATGTGGAAGCAATAGACACACCAAACTCCCATGATTCCAGTTCAAGGCCACGCCGATAGATGCCAATTGAGGCAGGCGGACGGCGCCAGTGGCGGCTTTGACTGGGAACACCCACTATCGACAGTTTCAAGTGAATACCTTTCGATAACGAACCATATGGAACTCAGCAGAACCATTGGTTCGGGCTGAAACATTCAGCCAGCGATATGCATGTGTCCCAAATCGTTTACAAGGTGACAAGCTTGCACCTGGCCTTAGGATTCGCGTCCAAGAGAAGTGCCGAGATATTAGCATATAGATACCAGCCACGGCCGCGGACTGCATATGCATCAATATCACCGTTGATGGAGCAGGCATCTGTACTACTTTGCATTGGCCAAGTCAAAGACGGTTTCTGCATCGTCATGCCACGCTCTGCTCACAACCAACCAGCCGATCCCACTCAATGGCTTTGGTATGAGACAGCTGAAAGCATGCGCAACGCAGGAAACGTCCTTGCACGGTGTCTTGGGGTGCCGGAATCTGGACATGCCAATGGCTTTGCATCTGACAGTCTTTGTCGTCTTGTGACCGAAGGTGATGAATCAGAATAACTTTAAACAGAAAAGCCAGAGGCAAGGGCTCCTCATACAATCAAGTGCTAAATGAGCTGTCTCGTCTTGTATACACGGGAGGCGGAATCATCCGATTTGCTCAAGGCACAAACGTGGTAAACATTTCGTGAAGAGTGGTGAATATGATTTTGTCACGCGTATACATTCTACCAAGACTCGTCAATCTCTGATTGATGGATGCTGAGTTACCAATGAAGTCCGCATAAATGACACATGCCCACCCATAATCCCTCAGGCCGCAAGACTGGATGAGATTTCTCAGCCGGAAGAGGTTGACCGACTACTCATAGACGTGGTGGACTCTACATTCTCGCACAGAGGGGCGGGAAGAAATATGTAGCTTCTCCTTTCTTTTTTTGCCATGAGATGTTTAAAGAAAAGCCTTTGACGACGAAATAGACGATTTGCACTAAAAGGCGATTCGACCGTGGCATGCAATATCAGAGCCTGTGGTCATAGTACCTCGTTTGGCGTCAGAGATGTCGTGGTCAATGGCTTTGAGCTCTGACCTTGTGTCACTGGTAGACGGAGCAGAACCTTGTGTCACTAGTAGACGGAGCAGAAATAAGCTGTTGGGGACCTTTCTCCTCCAACGGTGCTACAATAACTTGAGATGAAATCATGGCACCAGCAAGGCGTGAGCTGTTGACGTGTGTGTGGTTGGATCTTCATCAGCCCTTCTGCTGCACCGACCCTGGTAAGCAAGGCCTGTTCGGGGTCAACCTGAATGCTTGCATGGTGAAGGCCAGATGATGTTAGCAAATCAAATCACAAAGGCGAGACCACGATAAAATGTGATGAAGAAAAGCCGATCGTCATTCAGAAAGCTCAAGAGGCGTCGGCCCAAACTAGGAAGTCACTGCTCTCGACACACATGGAGGCCGATTTGCTGCACGTATCAAGCACTAGCTCGTCTTCCCACTCCTTGCCAAGTGACTCTGACGCATGTGTATAACACGCTGATAGAATCCACATCGGAGGTATAAATTTTCGTGTAGAGGTGAGTGCCGTGTGGTGGTGCCGTTTGACAAGTGCCTGGACCAAGCTGACAACAGCCGTGAAACACGGGGGCAGGTTGGAAAAAGGCGGATCGTGTGTTTTCAGGGGCCCGTCTTCGTCGCCAGGTTGTATTCAGCAGTCGAAGCTAGGCTAAAACAGGAATTGAACCCCTGGCAAGGCGATGCGATATGGCGTGGATAATTTGGGCTGACCTATCGCGAGCCTTTCTCTCCTCGATCAATGCAATGGAACGATCGACGGGAAAGGTTGGGTGCGCATGTACTGAAGACAAGGAGTACAGTCATGTGATGGATGTGTCCGCCAGCGTTGTGATGGAATTTCATGAAGAAGATTTGGCTTGTGTACGGTGTTTTCGCCATGAGGAACAGGCAAAACAGGTGGTTCACACACAGGGCGAAACGGGAGGGTGGCAGGTCCGTGCCAAGGGCACTGTGTGTGGGCACTGTGTGTGGGCATGTCAGTGCCAGAACGTTTGGTAGGCTGCAGGTGAGGAGGCAGGCGCAAAGCAAAGCAGCTGGCAAAAGGAAGGTGGCGCCAGGGCCACCAGGGCCACGTTGAATGCCCTCCCTCCTTCCCCTTGCACACGCGGCTGGTGATCCGACGTCGACCAGGACTCGCTCAGGAGGAAGGAAAGGAAGCCCGTGCCAGGTGCCATCAGCTCAAGTCGTTCCAGTCGCCCACAAAGCACATGCATAACCTTGAATATCATGACTCGGGTCGTCCCTCCTCCAGTCGATGCATCGGTCTTGTACCGGACGATTTTAGAATCACACACGGGCTCTAGATGCAGGCAGGGTCGTCTTGAAGTCATGACACATGCACTCCATGCTCAAGCATCGAGAGGTCAAGCCTGGTGGGTGCACTGCTGCACGACGTCGGAATATTCCTGCACACCTTGTACATACATACAGGGTACATACATGGATGGCTACTTATGCCATGTATATGCACACATGCTACTAGGCACCTGGTGCCTGCTGTATCTCCAGCGAATTGGCCCCCGCGAGCTAGAAGCGTGAGGTCCTCTGGGGAGGCGTCGTGAACGTGCGGATACGACGAGCAAAAGCGGCTGGCGGACAACCAAGTCGCTTGGGGGAGATGATGTGATGCGTCGCGAACCGTTTTGGAGTTTTGCATGCACAGCTACATATCCATCATTGAAACATCGCGCCCGCCTGCTACATGACGCCAAGGAAAGGCCGAATTCCTTTCTGTCACGCAAGTTCAGCGTGCTCGTTCCACGGTTTCACTGCTGTGCTCGCCCGACTATGATTGGGAGTGGATGGAGGAATACTGGACATGTACGTACAGTAGGTGCCTACCTCGTTGCGTCTTGAGGGAGGGAAGGAGGTACCTCGGTACGTACTTTCCCAACGTCCGTCCATACAACCCAACCTGAACAGGTCGCCACACAAATCCGGGCGTCCGATTTCATCGTTTTTTTCGGCACATGTCGTCGAATCTTTTCCCCCGTTCGTGCTCACTGCCTATTATGAATGATCAGACAAGACAAACGACACCTTCACATTCTGGGCGGGTCATTCGGCCTAGAAATTCTACGGCTAATCCTACTCTGGTCGCACATTGGTTTTTGGTGCGACCCCCAACGATCGAAGAACTGAACGTTGTCGTCAGGTTCCGACAAAGCCTGTCCTTGTGGGGTTCCACGCCTTGTTGCAGACTCAGCAATTCGCCCAGTCAGTACACTCATTTCCGAAGACACATGGCGAGTGAAGGCAAAAATCATGTATTACGGAGCACTCGTCTGATCGCATGCTAGCTAGCTACTTCAGCCAACTCTCCCAATGCTGCTGCTCTCTGCCACGTCTCGTCCTATTGGGCACCCGCCAACGACGAAGGGATGATTGGAAAAATTTGAGCATCCGTCATCTTGGCATGCCGCACCAGTCTCAAGTTTGTTCGGATGCCACGAGCGCTCGGACTTGACGCCCACAACACCGACTACTCCACTTGAAGATTTTGGACTCTGCTTCAGACGGCCTATCCCTTTCCCTCTCTCGTAGCCTCGCACGGGGAGCCTCCGTTGTCAACAGGGGTTTCCTTGCATACCAAGCAAGTACATGATGCAAATTGCCTCATGGCCTTCCCAACAACAGGTCATGCCTGCGTGCCTTGCTCATGTGTGCCATGGTGCGAGGGCTACAAGCATTGCAACATCCGATATGCGGCTACGCCAACCGTGTACGTACTTCAGCATGAACAGTTCGGATATCCTTGCAATTGACGGACAGCAAATTTGCCGTACAGCAGCATTTTCTGTACCATGCACACACACACACACACACACACACACGCACGCACGCACACACACACACACGCGCGCACACACACGCACACACATGTATTGACCTGGCAGTCTGGGTATTCGATGCAGAGAGGGACGTCGACAAGGATTTCTTCGAATGACCTTGGAAGATAAGCAACAAGTACACATGCACATGTACATGTACATACATTCACTCTGCATGTATATATCTCACTGCACATTCATATGTACAATACCTACCTACACGCCATGTACGAGTCCACGACTGCCGTCATTCCCGCTTTGGCTTTCGCGGTCAAATTGCTGCGCACTTCCACCGGTGACGGGGCGCACTACGTGCGTTCATCGACGGTAGATCAATAGCGGGCATACCATTACTTTTATTTAATATGTGTTTATGTGTACATAATAATTGGTGGGAAAGTGGGCTGGATGTGTGTCACTGACTGCATACTACCTAGATACATTGTCTCGTCCACCATGAGCACGGTATTGGTTTGGGGCCTTTCATCCGTTGCAAGTTGCATACTCGTCTGCAAGCATTACCAACGCGGTGCTCCTCTTCTTCTGACAACCTAACCCCTCTCTGATCATTGTGGGAAAACAGGCTGAGCCTCGCAAGAAGCAACATAGTAAGTCAAGGCGGGTCTAGTTATCAGGACTTGTCCAAGGACGTCCCAGACTCACCACTGCTGAAGCACGCTTTGTCGCACGATGCATTTCATTCCTCCCCTCGGCTACAAGCTGCGCGCAATAGAGTTCCCTCCCTCTACTAGCAGGGGGGAAATAGGATCTTTCGGCTGACCTTCTGACTGACCAGGAGCAGGCTGGGGTAAACAGCCCAGCCCCTGTAAGCTTCTGGCATACGCACAGTCACATGTTTCAGACAGACCAAACTCAAGTCTCTGGAAAGCTCTGGGTTTAACTTGGGAAAAAAAAAAAACCGCTCGGGCCGTCCAAGATCTGGCACGGTATCCTAGAAAACAACCGAGCAGTACCCTCTCTAACCCCGTATCAATCTGTTAAAACCAGACGTTCCATTACTCGTTGAGTGACTGGTGTTTGGCTGTTTCCATCTACTCGGGTGCGAGCCCCGTCAATGCGAATGGTCCACTCAAACAGCATCGATAGTGCCAATGAGTCTGTCATTTTCAGTCCTTGTTGGTTTTGAGGGCCAGTAGTACAGCAGTTCGGCATTGCTCCCGTGTCTTGTTGTCTTCCTGTTATATGTGCCAACAAATAGCATTGGAAAGCCACATTCCAACATTAGACGTCTCTTTTCAGTGCGTCAACCACTTCCTGTCTTGGCTTGGCCTTAACGGGGATCTATGCAGAGAGCTATTGGACCATCTTTTATGTGCTCTTCTTGTTTTTTTGCGCACTGGATGTTTCCATAACCGAGTCTCCAGCATATCGGTCTTTGTTTCTTGTGTTTGAAAGGTCAAATCTTTCTACCTACGCCTGTCTTCTTTGCTTTATGAGTTGGCGACGTTGATCTGTGGACTGAATGAACCTGAACTGCAATCTTTGGAAAGAACATTTCAGAGTAACATTGTTCTGTTGTTGACTTCATTCTGCGTATTACTGGCCAGAAAAATGGACGTCACCTCACTGCTGAATCAATCAGTGGCAGCATCAGGACGTTGCGATTTCTCCACCAGAGGCTTTTCACCATCATCTCGTACCTTGACTCCGGAAAAGCCATTGTCAGCTTCATTGCCTACACCATCGCCCGACAGAACAACGCCACAGCCGGACTGGGATTGTAAGTCACGTACAAGCCGAAAACCATGGAGTGCAGGTGGTTACGCGCTTCCATCACGAAATGATCACAGCTACCGCTCCACCTCCGTCTTTTCCTCCCGATCAGCAAGCGAGAACCCCGACTCGGAAGGCTCCTATGAATTTACTATTGCAGAAAGAAGGTCCAGAAGGGGTTCCGTAGATTCTACATCGGTGGACTTGGAACCTTCTCAAATCTGTCTGCCAGAAACACGGACGCTACAGAATCAGTGAGTCATGTCGAGACCTCTTGAACATGTCTTTTCTAATTCGTACCAAAGGCAAAATTCTTGTGATGACACAGGGACACCGAACCCAGTCGGCCATAAGTTCTCCAGCAGTCACAGCAGTTTATCGTCCTTTGCATCATGGAGATCTACACCCCACTCTAGGATATCATCCGTCACTACTCTGAGCGGTATTCACAGTACTCGCCAATCCGTCGCAGATTTATCGTTGATCGAATCGACCGTGTCATCATGTAGTGAATCATACCTTGCAATGAGCTCGGCAAAGAGAGGACAACAATCGACCAACACGCGATCGTTGCCGCCGTATCAGAACGATGAGATGTCTGTTCCGAAAAGATATGGAAGCCCTTCAGACGCCGTCTTGAATATGAATTACTCGAACAAGCCTCAGATGATTGATCCTCTCGCCAGGTTAGTACTGCATAAACCGTCACTCGACTTGGACTTTTCTGCACTTCCCTATCTCACTACGAAGGCCACAACTTCCTACCCCTATTCTGCATGTAGATCAAAGAAACCCGTGTGCAAGTCTAGGTACACGACCCTCGTCTGAAGTATGTCGAGGCAGTGTGACCGGCTTGTGATCAAAGGTGAATCACTGCTGCGGGAAAACACTCCTCACGGCACAATCCGCTTGACGCATCTCAACGAGTAAAAGCTGCGGGCGTGGATCATGATCGATTCCGCTCAAAGTGTATTTTATTCACAACTGTTTTCTCATCACGACTAGTTTCTTTCGCTCTCGCCAAGTGGTCGGGCTTGGTAGATTACTTGTCTTTTTTTCTTCCCACGACTCCTTCTTTCAGAAGTTCCTCACTTGAGTTCTTTTTCAACTAATTTTTTTTTTATTTATCCTCATGCTCAGTGATCCAACAAGCGGACCATCTCATCACACTGTTTCTCCAAGACTACACAATCGGGCTATTTCTGCGCCAGACGTCACGCCTGCAGCCAATTACAGACCATCCAGACAAATCAGAGCCGTTGTAGCCACAAAAGAGGCCATGGCTGTCTCCAGAGACGAGAAGATACGATCAGTGGCGGAAAATGACATCTCAAATAGGCTTCCGAACCACGTGGGCGAGTGCAAGGAATTTGAGCAAGTTCGGCGTGTTCCAGAACATCAGAGTGAAGAGACTCCTGCATCTAGAGCGATGCACACTCCTCCTTCCTCTGCTGGTAATGTGGGTTTACTCAATTGTAGAATAGGCTCGGCAAACCCATCTCCCAACATCACCATGCCCTTGGACGGGAACGACGAGGAAAAGCCCGTCTGCATGTTTGTTGACGACTGCGATACGGGGTCGCAGCTTCGCAAAGCCATATCACACCTATTTGGGCGCAACAAGACTTGTACACTCAAGATTCCTAAGATGGTGTGGGTCTACTACTGTCGCAAACACTACCAGAGAGTACGATATCGAAATGCTAGAACGTACCCTGTCACTCAAATGGAACTCGTGGAAACCCAGATCGAGCGTCTCAAGGCCTGGAGTGACGAGAACCAAGCCAGGGGGCAAGGGGCATACATCAGATCATGGACGTTGTCGTTGAGGAAACGAGAAGAGAAGAGGCTCAAGGGAAACAAAGGCACAAACGAGGAAGATGATGATGCGTCCGCCCCTGGGAGCAGTACTCACATTCCTGTGTGGATCATTGATGAGCTCGGTGGTGGCTTTGACACCGATCACATGTTTGCCATTGCCGCGCGGCTTCGCGAAGAAATAGAGAGCGGTGCTTTGAATCAAGTACCCGAGATTGAGTTTCTTCCAGACATTGTGGACGACGAGAGCGAAAAGGACGCAGGCAAGCCCGCCCGCCATCGAAGACAGGCTGGCTCCGTCAACGCGTCAAAACAAGGGAAAAGGAAGGCGGCCGATTTCAGCGTCCTCGACGAACAAAGCCCCATGTATAGGGATATGAGCTTTCGTACTCACCGGCCAGAGGATGAGAGCATCGACATGAGCTCGTCAGGCAAGCGGCCTCGCACCGCCCGCGCCGTCACATTCCCACAGCACCAGTCGCCAGGCTTGCATGGTGCGTGCATGATGCAGCCATCGCATCCTCATATGGCGTCTTCCACCTCTTATGGCTTGGGGACTCAAGGACCAGCAACAGGCCACCCGCCACGTGCGCAGAACATTGTGCCCAAGCTGCAGCCACCGGAGTACGCCCATCGTGGTGCCTCCGCGGCAACGGGTCGCCGCGATCATCAGGGATGCAACGCTACAAATGGCCATGCTCGCATGTCATCGTGCCAAGGCCCGCAGCACGAGGTTTCCAATGCCCACAATTATCCTTACAATCATCATCATCATCATCATCATCACCACCATGCTGCTGCTGCGGCCCCTGCTGCCGCGGTTGGCTATGGTCACCAATCGGGCCAGTACACCATGAGCCGAAGCCGCCATGCCGCCTCTCCTCCTTCCACCCTGCCGTCGATTGCCGCGCAGATGCAGGGCGAGCGCGGTGGTGAACCGATTCATGGCCACCTACAGTTTGTTGGTGGTCAAGGCATGACATGTACGCGGCCTCAACCGTCTGGGCCTTGCCCCCCGCCGCGTCCCATGCACCAAAGATCTGCCAGCGCGTACACGCCAAGGAGAAGATTCGGTTCTGTGGCTGGCAGGCCAACTATGCTGGGCGACGGTGACCCGAGAGGGCATGCGCATGCCGGATATGATGACGATGTTGATGATTGCCGACCGCCACCACCGCTGCCAACATACTATGATGCGGCACGCCAAAGCCCTCCTGGATATGGCCGACATGAGTGGACGTCGTCGGAGAATGGTCACGTTCCGCAGCACACTCACCAACACTACGGCTATGGATCAAACTACGTGCCGCCGCCTCCGACGGAAAGGAACGCCGCTCAAGAGGCACCAACCGCTGCGCGTCACAAAAACCCCTCGGCATATCCCGAACCGGTGGCAGGTCAGTGAGCTTGTCCATGTACTTTATGCCGCCGCGGAAGCAGAACAAAGCCGGATCCATCATTGTACAACAGACGTTTGCGAACGTGCCATGAATTGAATTGAATTCTTTCAATTTTTTTTTTTTGTTTGTTTCTTGCCTTGTTTCAGCATCATGCTTGCCCGGATGGAAAGCTTGTCGGTACGCACCCAGGGCACGCCATACCTACGGGGACGTTCTGGACCCAAGATGTGTTTCACTCGTTCCGGGTCGTCCATTTCCCGGTCCAAGTCATTTTTACATGCCTTGCCTGTCCATATGATGAAGAAGCAGCAAAACCCGGTCGGCTTTTACACGTCGCTCAGAGGTGGGCGTATCGGGGGTACTTGGGTGTCCTGGCAAATTTCCCTCTTCCCCCTTCTTTTTTCCCCTCGGCGTTTTTTTCCCCTGTTCATTCGCTCTGTGGCACGACTCTTGGGATAACGAGCCTTTGGGCGCAAAACGAGAGGATGAAGAAGCAGAATCGTGGCTCCTGGCAGAGTTACACATGTTGGGCGCTTGAAAAGGATGACGGGGGATATTTCCAAGAAATGCAAAAGAACAACAACAACAACAACAACAACAACAATAACAATAACAAAAAGAAGAAGAAGAAGAAGAAGAAGAAGAAAGAAGAAAGAAAGAAAGAAAGAAAGAAAGAAAGAAAGAAAAAAGAAAGGAAAAAAAAGAGAAAAAAAAGAGAAAAAAAAGAAAGAAGGAAAGAAGGAAAGAAGCAAAGAAGGAAAGAAGGAAAGAAGGGAAAGAAGGAAAGAAGGAAAGAAGGAAAGAAAGATTAAAGGGATAAATAAAAAAAGTAAGCAAAGAAGTGCATGTATGGAGGAGGTCTGCACCGCGTTAAGAACGACACGAGCTGATGACTTTTGCTTTTGCTTTAACTTGCTTTAACTTGCTGTGCTTTGCTGTGCTTTGCTTTGCTTTGCTTTGCTTGCTAGGGTTTTTTCCTTGGCAAAACTTCCCATGACGACTCTCTCAGCTGTCTTGCTTTTTCACCCTTGTTTATTTTCACACTCAAGTCGAGTGCATGTAGATAGTGAGGTCCCGAGACCTGGACGTACACGTAGGCGGGATATGCAATTCTTCTCTGTCTGCGCGTGCCGACTGCCTGCCTGGGGGTGATTCGTTCCTTGAAAACTTGACCTCCTGTTCTGCCTCGGTCCCGTCGGTCCCGTTGCTCTTGTCCTCGTGTAAATATAATATGCCCATCATCACATCATCAACCACGAGGTTTTCTCGTCGAGACAAAACCAAACAGGCAAGGGACCTCTTGTGCTGAATTCAAGTGCCCAAAGTCAGGGTTTATCTACATGGTCCTGGACACAAGTCACATTGGTAGCCACGTGGCGCAAACAGAACATGAACGCTCCATTTACTATAGAATGTGCGTACGTACATGCTGGTGACTTTCAAGCACCATCAGACTTGTAAAAAACAAGTGAACTCGCCCCCGTCGTGCTTCATCACCACCCATGTATACTTCTCCGATTCTCTCCCGTCTCTTCTCCCCCCCCAAAACGCCACATGGTAAAATCAGCCGACTTCCCTTATGTACCCGCGACGTTATCCATCGCCCATCTAGTATACCGATATCAACCATCATGTCAAGGCCTCCAACACGCAAATCTATCCCATCCATATACACGCTCAGAGGGCGTCATATCCAAATATGTGAGCCATCAACAAAACAACAACAGAGAAGAAAAATATTCGACGCAACCGCGTCATGCATCCAAAATTTCCTATAAAACCCAAGTCCCAAAAGCAAACAAAAGAAAAGCTTCGCAAGCGCAAGCAGACCGGGTCGAAACGCTATACGCGCCAATCGCCCTCATCGCCTTCGTGCAGCAAAAGGAAAACGGTCAAGGCGCGTTGCCGAGAACCAATACCAAAAGAATGCCATTCAGAAAACAACATGCAAAAAAAGTGCTCCACACCGCGGCTTTATAAGAGAGAGTTGGAGCGTCTCGGCGATACAGCATCATGCCGAGGCCCGAGCCGGCGCAGAAAAGACTAATCATGGTGCCCGCCGTCACAGCAGCATCAACCTCGACGCGAAGTCTGTGTTTTCCCGTCAAGATAAGCACACTGTCGACGCCGAGGAGGGCAAAGGAAAAGGCAAAACAGCCGAGTGTAGTCCACATGAGCACCTTTTCTCGGTACCGTTGCACTTTTTGTTCGCCGATGCTCGGGAGCGCGTAGTGAGTGGCATACCCCAGCCGTGGGTAGCAGTCAGAAGAGCTACAAGATCCTTCTTCCTCGGAATCGACGGCCGTCGATGCATAACCACCGCTGAAACTAGGCGCCGGTGAAAGGAGTGGGCGATGCTCGTCGCCACGTCGCCTCATCTTGAACCACTTCTTTGCTTTTTCGTACGGCAAGGACAGCATGGCATTCACATAGGCAAAGCCAGGAAAGCCAGTCTCGTCATTTGGGTTGATGTAGATGGCATAATCATCTTCGGGTCCTCCTGCATCACTACCATGGTCGTATTCATTCCAATATTTTACCGGCGACTCTACTTGCGCGGGCGGTAGTGGTTCAAAGTCAACCTGTCGGTGGCGGTGGCGTCGCTCTGGTACTTGCTCGTCCACATTGGGGGAGCTGGGTTCGCTGAAATCAGGTGTCGTGGCTTGTAGATCTGCCAGGATCTCGTCGTGTCGGTTTTTGAGATGCTCAAAGGTTCGATTGGCAAAACTTTTTGGGTTGCTCAGGATATTCTCATTGAAGCGCGAGGTTAATGTGATGGAGCCGGTCCATTTCTATAGGGCGGGATGGCGTCAGCTAGGTGCCACCACCGCTTCCCGCCATAAAAAAACGATTCAAATGCTTGCCTTTTCCCTTCAACAATGATGCTGCTGTCCGTACCTTGTATTTTTTGAGAATCTTGCCAAACGCAGTAATTTGGGCATTCGCAAACCGTGGCAATGCATGTATCTCCTCTCCACACCGCAGCAATTCCCTTTCATACTTGGCAAACCTTCTTTGTCTTTTCAAAAACAGGGTGGTATCATTTGCATCCGAGTACTTGGCAATCCAACGCTGTGTTTTGCTAGCCAGGTGTTCTGCGAAACGTAATCATTGGCCCCGTCAGCCTTATTAAGTCATGCAGGAAGGATTTGGGACAATATCGCCGTCCAATCGGATGTTACATGACACACATACCTAGGCGCCGAGAAATTTCATCCGCTTTACTGGTGATGAACAAGTCAACACGATCATGTTGACGACACAGTTCAAGATAAAGTCTGTCCTCAAACTTTTGCAAGGCTGTGTCCTGGTGGCCGGGAATTGCGATGGCTGTGGCCTGGTCGCGCATGGTATGAACCTTGATCTCATGTTTAAGAGAGTTGTAGTCGAGATTGTCTAGATGCAGGAGAGAAAGGAAGCACCGTTAGTGAGAAGGAAGCGCGCAGGACATGCGTCGTGGCCAAAGCAATTCGGTAGCCAGCTTGATGAGCGGACTTGGAAGATGCCGATGCTCGTTGCATGTGCGCGCCTTGCATGACAGAAACAGATGCGACAGAGACTTACGGAGACTCCATTCTGGAACAGATGCGTGTTCAAAATGTTGGCCGTATTTCATTCTCTGTTGGCCGCAAGCGCGCGTACGGAGTGACGATGCCAGCTGGAAGGAAGGGGACAGAAAGCTATTGCGTGCGTTCCCCGCAACCACTCAAGGCGGAAAATGGCCAATGCGCGACGTGGTGGGTATGGAAGTGGTGAACCTGTTTTGGAGTTGCACCCAGACGTCGTTGTAATAGTCGGCAATCTGCACCAAGGCTTATTCAGTAAACACGTGGATCGTGGTGATGAACGTCTCTGCTTGTTTTTAGGAAAAAAAAAAAAAAAAAAGCAGGTCGTTGTGCACTGGGTGACGTTGGCAACTATTGAATCGGCGAGAGAGGTGTCCTGGTTTCGCATAAACGTGTTTACTGAATTGAGAGAGACCAAGACCAAGCCCGATCCGTCGCTCGCGGGGTTAGGCGGGCTAGGGATGTGCTGCGGTCCTCGGTGTTGGCAGAGGTGGGTGTGGGCGGCCGTCGTCGTCGTCGTCGTTGACGATTCGTCAAGGCAGCTAAGCGGAAAGCCAAGCACGATGATGGTGAGCAACAGGATGGCGATTGATGACGAGGCAAGAGTAGCAAAGGAGGAGGAAGAGTGAAGAGGGGCGATCAAGTCGGGAGGTAGTCGGGAGGTAGTCGGAAGGTGGTCATGATAAGGAAAAAACGGAAAAAACGGAAAAAACGGAAGGAACGATGGAACTGGAACCATGGCAAAGCCAGAAACTGGGCCAGAAGCCTCGCACGCACCCCCAGTTTCATCCTCACGAAGCCACCAGAAGCTACTCAACAACGGACCGCGCGCAGATGAATCAGAATCAAGCTTGCCAACCAAGGGCCCGCGTCCTAGCTTGTTATGGACAAACTGGGTTATCAGGTACCTCGTCCATGGTTACTGTACTAACCCTGTCACAGTCTCGACTGAATTCATCATGCTCATTTGACGTGGCCGACCCGGGTCGCCACGCAACGGGCAAAGATGTTGGACGTCTGACCTCACCAGACAAGACCCGGATATCGTCGACCGCCCGCCTCGATCGTCCCCCCAGCATGCCGACCCATGCATGTGAGGGGCTCCCAGACGCATTGCATCTCCACGGGCGCAGAATAAAAATAATCCATTTCTGCCATCCAAAACACAATCAATCTCGGCGCACAAGGACTGCATGCGGACCACCGCAACCATGGGCATAGGAATGCAGACACCGTCGCCGTGTCATTCTCGTCGTCGATTGTTTTTGACGCAATTGAATGTGCCTCTGGCACTCGGACGTACCAT
Source organism: Aciculosporium take MAFF-241224 (assembly GCA_000222935.2). NCBI lineage: Eukaryota > Fungi > Ascomycota > Sordariomycetes > Hypocreales > Clavicipitaceae > Aciculosporium > Aciculosporium take. Next base: position 14,730 of record AFQZ01000210.1, on the reverse strand, counting down.
GGCAATTCCAACGTCCAACACGCCGGGAATGACTCCACTGGCAATGGAACCATGTCGTCTATTTCACTCTGTGGCATCGTAGTCTGTTCAATCAATCGCATCTCGTCGTCCAAAACAAGAAGCCGTTTAATCGACTCTGGAGCAGTGGTTCGTCGAGAAACCGGCTCGGTCGTGGAACGCAGGGGGGGCTTCTCAACGATCGGCAATCAGCCTCTATTGCTGAAGTTCCCTTTTGGCAGTCTTGCGCTTGCTGCGTCACCATGGCAGAAATCAACTCTCTCTCCATCGGTCAGAACCCATCAGAGTCCGCCCCCAGTCTCGTCGCGGGTTTGATGTACATACGCAAATACGTACAGCCTCTGCAGACCAGGCAAATCGATGCGCAACTGCCTTTCTGAGCAGAGCCGAGTTTCGAGCAGCAGCGAGGGAACATGGTAACATTGGTCGCTGGTGGTTTATGAGCCGAAACCATTTCATCGAATCGAAACATGCTCATTGGGCAACCCGAAGCGGCACTGGTCGGTCTCGACCTTCTTTTTTTTTATTTTTCATTAAAAACACAACTCAATGCCAAGGCCGGCACATTGCAGCAGGACTGGGCTATTATGATGAGACAAATTCCAGCACAAGCAAATATCAAATATGTATGTACGCTCGATTGTGATGTCACACGCACGATTGTGGGCACATGACCTAGCAGGCTAAAAACCTGCATGTTGTAAGTAACACGACACTGAAACATGGCCACTGCGATGGCCGACCCGGCCGAAGACGAGGGTACGCTTTCGGCAGTCTGTCGCGTGCCCTGAGAGAGGTTTGGACACCTTGCCTGAACCTTTGCGCCATCTGTGGTGAATTCCCGCACCGCGCGCGGCCCCCGAGCGACCTTCTTTGCATGTTGTTTAGCTGCGCTTTGCATGTATGACAGGACGGCAAACATGGGACGCCGCGAAGCCACGAGGCACCTCCAGGGCAACAGGACAGGGGATTGATCTGCTAGCCCGGCTCAAAAGTATCGAGTCCCAGGCACAGACATGGATAGATTGAGAGATAATCTTGTTGGGCATGAGTCGCCGTCGTCCCGCCCTGCCGCCGAACTACTGCAGCTACTACGAATCCACTCAGAGATGGACAACGCATCTGCAGGCAGTCATGCTGTGTTGCGCAAATAGTTGATGGCGATTGGGAGGCTCGCACTGTAGTGATATGACGACGGGAAAGCCTTTTCTTCAAAACTCGGACGATCAACGAAAAGCGCCCGAGCAGAAGAACCGGCTACGTCGCTTCATTACGTTGTACATGGCCGACGGACAGAAAGGCCATGAACGCGGGGTTCGAGGGAATGCCTAGCCCATTACGGTGTCGCGTGAGAACCTTCCTCGGACGAACGGGTTTACGCACATGGACTCGTCTGACACATTGCCTTGCTTGCAACGCCATGACGTTGCACAGACTTTGTGCTGGCCCATTCGGACTGGACCACCTGCAAGCTCGACAGACCAGACTGGAGCGACTCGACTCAGCCATGAGCCGGAAGATGAGCCGACGGCTAGTTCGTTCTGCTGCAAGACGGGCATGCCATGGCGACAGTTTTATGTACACGCCTGTGGATGCTTGTCAGCAAATCCACCCGCGGGCGTTATCAAAACAAACCCAGAGAGGAAAGGTCGCCGGACACCCCGTGTGTGTGGGAGCCCGCAGACGACAGACACGATGGACTTGTCCAGCACGAACATGTTTTTTTCTTGGTAGTCACCGGTGGATGCACGTTCGTTGCACCATGGTTTAGGCTCCTTCTTAATGGAGAATTACGGGACCACCCACGAACAGATTTATCAAGCTAGTGGACGCTTTTTTTGATGTTCCAAGGCAAAAGGGGATACGAAAAGGGGGTGACGGGGAACAGGAACCGATTCGAAGAGTGGGCATGATTCCAGGCACAGGGGCAACAGATTAGATTGCCAGCAAAGGTCCACTGCGTTGCAACATCTTGGCTGATAGATGGTGCATGCATGTGTGTATGTACATGTGTACATCTGATTACTCCGGCACGTGAGATTCGCAAACACATACATGATGGGAACATGGACGCCTTATTCGGCATAGACATCTAGCAAACGACGCAAGAGCTGCGTGTGGCAGAGCTTCTGACCCGCAACTCACAACGCACCACACTCATCATGTCACTCACCAATGTCGAACCCGACCAGTGAGGGGTTCAGTCCCGGGGAAGGAAGGAATCTCGGCTTCAAAAACCGGGGTATGGTATGAGGTGATGATTGGGAGGGCAGGGGAGTCTAGTCCCTATCCCCAGTCGGCACGTCACCTTGGGGCGGAAAAGCAGTGATTTGACGACGCTCGGCCGTCCCCAAAATCGACAGCCGAGGGTCTGTTGTACGTACGCACATGGACTATACATGGTAGACATGACCCACGCATGCCTACATGCCTACATGCATACCTATATAGGTAGGTAGGTATGTAGGCAGCTGAGCACAAACCGCTGCGCAGACGGACGGACGAACGGCGTCTCTTTTCCGTTGGAACAATCCCTGTGGACGGATTACGTGTGCATCGGGACGGAATACCACATCCACGTACGTGGGCATGTGTGTGTGCTGCATCGTCCCTCGTACGCTGGAGCAGCCCCTGTCGCTGCGGTGCTGCAGAGAGGAGAAACATGTCACGCGGTGCCCGGCTCATGCTGCGCCTTTGCGCCTATCTTGAAAGGAAGAAGGGAAAAAAGGGGGCTGGGGGAGAAGAAGAGGAGGAGGAGGAGGAGCCGAGATGCCGCGGGGCGACGTATCGATGGAACCGTCTGGTCTGTACACGCCGGACTTTGCGCGGGAGACTGCTTTTTGGTCTTGGCATGCCGCGGTTGGGGGAGACGGCCGGGGGTGCTATGGGTAAGGACGTGCATATACACACACACACATGTGTGTCGTGTGGTGCATGTGCGCACGTAACGGTTCATTCGCATACCGGTGCCTGTCCTGTCCTGTCCTGTCCTGTCCTGTCCTGTCCGTAGAGCGGAATGGCGCGTCTCCGGGCAAAGTACGTCCATGCGTGCACGCGGTGAGGGTGAGAAGAGAGCGTTTGTGCCCAACTATCCAGCATGTCGGCGTGCCGCAAGGCTGTCGACTGCTGTGCTTTTTCGTGGCAGCTGGCGGAAAGAGAAGGCGAGTGAGTGTCTTCTCTTTTTAGTACTACGTCAAGTGGTCGGTTGCGTCTCGCGCGTCGACTTTATCTTCGTGTCTAGTCCATTTGTAGGATTCCTTTGGAGGGAACATCTGTGGAGGCGAGCATCCTCTTTGAACACGAACAGCACGTCGAGTTGTGGATTGCTCGTTGTGCATGGGCTTTGTCTTCAAGTGTCGTGGCCATTTACAGAGTGCTTTTCGAGCAAACACCTGTGGCTGTGGCGGCGAGGCCATGAACGCCGGAGCAGAGAGAGATGACATACATAAAGGTGCGTTGACATGCGCGGGAAGGAAAGACGAGGCTTACATACATAGTAGGTACATGCCAGGTACGCAGTACGCACGGCATGTGCCTGGAAACAAGGAAAAAAGCTCACATGTGTACATACGTACCAGAACTTGACATGTGCCGGAAAGAAAGAAAAAAAGGTAACTTACACACACACACGCACGCACGCACGCACCAGGTACGCACCACATGTATGATATACAGAAACGCAACACAAAAAGACAATAAACGCTTTTGATTTTGCAAACCCGCCATTTGGTCGAAAGAAAAATGCTGTGAAAAGAAAAAGAGACGGAGAAGAGGTGGCGCAACAGACACAAAACTCCACTCCCTCACAAGCATGAACCCGGCGGATCGGAATCGCCCCGGCCCCCCATCACTCGAATAAACGGCGGGCTTCCAAAACACCAATGATCTTGCCCCCCTCCGTCACAGCCACAACGTCCTCTCTGCGGCACGGCAGACCCGCCTCCCCCACGCCGCTCTGGCGTGCCGGCCGGACCATGTCTCCAGCCTGGCGGACCGGGGTGTCGGACGACATGGCGAGCGTGTCGTGTAGCGGGAGAAACAGGTTGGGGAGCTGCGCGAGGGGCATTTGTAGTTCGGCGGTGCTAATCTCGCGGATCCGGGCCGGGGGTACGACTCGTTCGCGCTGGGCCCTAATCCAGCCGGTCTGGTTGTCGACGCCTGCGCGGAGGAGGTCCAGGCTTGGGCTCTTCCACGTGAGGCCGAGCTCCTCGAGGGAGGGGATGTCCTCGAGCGGAACACAAATACTTTTCAGGGTCGTCTGCGACCGTTTTGTCGCGGCACCGATGGCGCCGCCGGGGTGGTTCTTGGCAAACGTGGCGGCCATGTTGTGGTGCATTTCCTTGGCGGCCGTAACGGCGAGCGCGTCTCCGAGGGCGAGCGCGACGGTGGTGGAGGATGTTGGTAGGGAGGCGCCAAACGAGGTGGCTTCGCTTTCGGGGATGGGCGCCGGCAGCAGGATGGTGCTCGGGCGCCTCTTGATGAGCTCGCACGTGTCGCGGCGGATGTGGGAGGTGAGGAGGATGGTGGGCAGGGCCTTGTCCAGATGCGGCAGCAGGAGCATGAGCTCCTGTGTCTTGCCCGAGTGGGTGATGAACAAGAGCGTGTCGGCGCGGGGGTCGATGAGGCCCAGGTCGCCGTGCAGTGCCTCGGTGGGATGCAGGAAGACGGCCCGGACGTCGACGCTCTGCATCGTGGCCACGAGCTTCCTGCCAATGTGGCCCGATTTGCCGACCCCGACGATGACAACTTTGCCGCCTGATAGCCCGCGGCGCACAATGACTCGCACCGCGGTGTCGAACCCCTCTTGGGCTGTCGAATTGCTTTCGTACAATCTCGAGAGGTTGGCCAGTGCCAGTGCTTCCGTCCTGAGCACGTGGATTCCTTGTCGGAGCCGGCCTTCTGTGGCAGCGCCGTCGTGGAGTGTTTCATGGCGGCGCGGCGGTGCTGGCGCCGCCAGCTGCGGCTCGTCTGCAATGTGTCTGAGTGAAGAATCCTCGAGGCTGAAGGAGCCAGTTGGTCCCTCGGCGGATGATACGCCGTTGGGCGGTGAGGCACATGGTGTTGGTGGTGATGGTGGCAAATGTGCCGGCCCTTGTCTCACTCCCAGCATAATCACAGCACTGGTCTGTATGGGCTGTCGACCCATGGCTGTCTTTTCTTGTTTTCTTTTCTTTCTTCTCCTCTCCTCTCCTCTCCTCTCCTCTTCTTTTCTTTTCTGGCTTTCCGACTTGTACGTAAGGGTTGGTTGCGAGACAGAGACAGCGTTTAAATTTGAAAAGCACTTGTATGATCAGAGGTCACCGTCCGTCCGTGTGTGTGTGTGGTGGCTCGAGAGGGCTGCGGCGAGAAGAGATGATGCAACGGCCAAAAATCAAGGGACAGTCGAGATGTAAAGGGATCATGGCCGAATCGACCTGTTGATATAGCTGGGATGTCGACTCGGAACGGCGCGCCAACCACGTTTTTGAAATAAGAAGAAAAAAAAGGCTTAAAAAGGGTTGGAGGGAGTGCTTCGGTTATCGTGCAGTTGAACCCACCGCAGCTGTGATCCGAACTCCCGAAAACCGAGAAGGCTTCGCCTCAGTAGCAGTAGCAGTAGCAGCAGGCCGGGGTGTCAACGGCGATGGGGCGCTTAGTGAAGCTGTCATAGATGGCTCCCGCTCTCGCAAAAAGGCAATCGGTGTCCCTCTCGGCCCATGATGCCTAGATTTTGCCCGCCATCGTCGTCCCCATCGCCAGCGGCTCTTTTTGCTTACCCCCCTTGACAAACCAATCAGCAAACGGCTGGGCCATTCTGGAGGACCAAAAGGCGGTGCTCGTTGATAAGATCTGGGACTGTAATCGATGATGACGAGTAGGTATCTAGTACATCCAGGACTGTGATGTACGACGCTTTGCACTCATCCGTGGATCGATAGTGCGTGGCTGGCACGCAAAAGGCCATGGCCGAGTCACGCCATCAGGCGCACCGACGGACGCCAAGCAGACGGGTCGGGTCAAACAAGGCTGCAGGTGGCCATCATATCGGAGCTGGATTATCCCACCGGTGTGTTGACTGCACCGTGGAAGAAAGGCCGGTGCTGCAGAAGTTGATGAAAAGATCAAATGTCGAGGCACGTGGGCCAGGGAAGGGGGGAGGGAACAATCCATCCTCTCGCGCTGCATCTCCACGCCTTAGCTGCCTATGTTTTCATAGCTCGAGAGAATAAGGGTACCTGCAAACCTGTGTCGCAATACAGATGTCACGATAGGCCAAAGTACCCGTTACTGCCCGTTGCTGCGCCCTGTCCAGATTGGCCTCATTTGGATCCCGGCTGGTGCCATCTCCGAGAGCAACTCCACCGTCAAAGGCGTTATTGTATCAAGGTTTGCTGTACAAACCTAAACCTTGGGGCCATGACGTGATTAGGCCGATAAGACGTCGTCAGCCAGCAATTGTTGGTACGTGCCCAGGTATGGATACGTGGAGGAAGCCTCACCCACACGTAGTCACGTGCATGATGGGCCATCGGACAAGCCCCTGTGCAAAGGCATATCCAAAAGGCCGCATCACCATTGGAATGCCGCCCGTGTCATGACAAGAACCCCGTCTCGCGCGGATTATCAGATCCCAGGGCCTCGTTCAAAAAAGCCCCTTGATGCCCACATCTCGTTGCAAAATGAAGTGCGGGGACGGACTCAACTTGTCATACCTTTTCTTGGCCGAGATAGCGAACGATGCATCATCAGCGACATGATCTGCTCTAAATGCCCAACGCAATCTCCGAAGCTCGTCGACATCGGCAACGTAGGGCCCCGTTGTCAAGCAGTCGACGTGCGGCCCATGTGCGCATCTTCTTTTTCTGCCGCCCCCTCACCCTTTTTTTTTCCTCTTCTTCTTCTTCTTCTTTTGGCGCTCCTTTCCCCTGCTTGCGTACCACGTAGCCGTTCCCCTTCGTATTCAACCACGGACACCTTGCTTAGTGGCCAGGACCTTTGCGTCCGAGCTGCATTCTTTTCTGCTAGATCAGTCGCAACCCAGGCTCGCTGGCAGCAAGATGATTGGACGAGCTGTTTCAGTATCGAACGTTGCAGGTTGTGGAATGCACGACTTCGCAGAGTGGTCAAGCAGCGAGACAGTCAGCCCACTGCGTTTGTAAGACAGCCGACATGAGAAAAATGTCGGACGCGAGCCTTTGATATATGGATGACTCGCACTTGACTTGGTATGTAGCTTTCTCTGATGACAATGGCGTCCAACATGTTGTTTGTCTGACGCCGGAATCGCCCTACATTCCGTGACAAACGTTCCGAGACCGTTGCCGAGATACGTCAAGTGGTCTGACCAGCGACAAAAGCTGGTCGACCATCAGACCAAGGATTTATGAAAGACTTCTGACGAGGGATGTTGCGTTCGCGGCGCTGGGGTATTTCAATGGGAATGAAGATGCGCAACTGTCTTCCTTCTCTTGGTAGAAAACCATTTATCTCCCGGACGACTCCTGCCCCTGCTTCCGGTTTCCGTCCAACGCACGTATCCTGTTGGTTTTTTTTTTTTTTTTTTTTTTTTTCAGAGAATTCTTACTACTTCGCTAGTCCAATAAGTCAAGATGAAGTCTTGCAGTGCTACCGTTTTGCTCCTGACGTGTTTCTCCGGCAACAGCCTGGCTGCCCCTAGTGCTCCAAGAGCGAATGCGCTGTCTTCTGGATTCGACATGGAGAGAAATGCCCCCCGCGTGAATTCTGTCAACAACCTTGTGGCTCGCGATGATCCTATCAAGGATATACTCGAGGACTTGCTTCCCACGGAGCTCACTGATGCGTTGGATGTCCTGAATGAAATAATTAGTCGGGAAGAGCCTCTGCCAAGCTTGGAAAAGAGGGAAGAGACTGCGCAGGAAGCTGAGGCGCAAGGCCTCAACATGGAGACAAATGCTTTCCCCGTGAATTCTTTCAACAAAGTTGGGATTCGCTTTGAACGTCTTAAACAGTTATATGAGGCCTTGCATCCGTCGACCCTCCATTCACTGTTGGAACTCTTGAATGCACGCACTCCTCAGATCACGCCTCGGGAAGTGCCCCCTTCGAGTTTGGAAAAGAGAGAGGAGACTGCGCAGGAAGCCGGGGCGCTGGACTTTCCCGCGAAACTTGGCACCGGCACCGGCATATGGGGAGGGCTTTTGGGCGGCAAGTCTCCTACGGGCATTCCCGAGGGTATCTATGGGGGCCCTGTGGCCGCCATTCTCAAGAGATTCTTCGATGACCTCAACAAGTTCTTGTCTTGGATCAGAGCCGCCCAGGCCTCAGGCGGACTGCAAGGTTCTGGCACTCCGAGTAATGGGAGTCCTAAAGTTCTCGGCGGCCTCGGCGGCCTCGGCGGCCTTCTCGGCAGCCTCACCAAGGGCCTTGGTGGCCCCGATAAGAGTCATGACTAGGCATGACGAGGTTGCGCTGCAAAGCGAAGTTATCGAGCTTCATTGAAGTCTTGGAATATGGATCAGCAATGGGAATACATGGTCTACTTCTGGAGCGTGTGTTCGGGGTTTAATCTTGAGCGCGTTCGCACTCACGTGTCGTTGCAAGCAAAAAGGGGGAAACCTTGCCAAGTATCATGGATTTGTCCAAAAAGGGAGCCCAAGTAGCGGGATCGCGTGTAGAATAGTCGTGTCCGTCTTAGACACTGGATGAATGCACTTGCGAGGCTGCGTTCCCAACAGGTCATGCTCAAAATCGTGTCATTATGCATCTCGAATTTGAAAAGGTCGTGCAAGTCAGTGGTACCATCTTCTTCCGTGCCATTACGACCACATGAAATGCGTCGAGGGCCATTGGGTTCCATCGGAACATCAGCATAGGAAAAATGGTTTTGCTGATGGACTATCTGCCAAGCCAACACAGACATTCCACTGATACGTCATTCGCGTCATTTCAGGGTCAACCAAATCCCAAATCATCATCGTCTTGCATGCTAGGCACAAGAAGAAGAAGGTAATGGGCTGGGGAGAGTTTTGTCCGTCTGGGCACCGAGGCTTCCCTAGTACCCGCGCCAGCCGGAGAGGGAAGTTTTGTCGGAGCCATCGTGGGGCGGGGCTCGTTCTTGTGATTGATGATGATTTGGCTCAACAATGCTGGGCGTCTATTGTTGTTCTTTAGCCGCCGCAAAGGGCAACGCCTCAGCGCTCGCGAGAGTTGGAAAACGGCAAAGTGCATTCGTTGGATGCAAAGAAGCAGCCCCGCCCGTGCGGGCACAAGCTGTCAGCCTGTCACAAAACCATCGAATCCATTCCGAATTCGGATTCGGGAGGATGCTCGATTCCTCGTCCGCTAATTGGTATCTGGTCCGTTTTGGTCTGGGGGGGGGGGGAACCGACAACTGATGCCTTCTGGTCAACTGGCGCAGGCGCGGATGACGACCATTGACACGGTGACCACCAACAAAGGGACCAGCAAGCAGCTCGTGGCGAAGCAGCCGCTCTTGACTGTTCTCCTCATCATTCCCGCACGCATCGACTGGCCATGCTGCTCCTGCGGACAACGACTCTTCCGCTCGCACCGGGACGTCTGTAGTGCTTTGCACACCACCTTTGGCCGGTTGTGCGCACCGCGTGCCATTCATTCATCACGCGCCATGGCATCCAGCAAATCCACCTCGGGCAAGGCAGTCGCAAATCGGGACCCGCCAACGACATCTGCGTCCACTTTGGCTTCATCGCCGCCCAGGGCGGAGGGGACACTTGCTGCTCCGCGCTCAACGAGCTTCTGCTGCCGCCATCTGCTGGTCTGGCTCGTTGTCATTGGCGCATCCTGTGTTGCTCTCTATCGAGCATCCGGCCTCGCCTCCACGCCCATTCTCTCCACCTCATCCGACTATGATTTTCTCCGCGGCGGGCCGGACAGAGTCGCCAGGCCAGACAACAGATGGGCGGCCGAGACGCTGCCAGATGGCCACTGGCCGGAAAACTACTATCTGCTGGGCGTGGGAAAGGCTGACATTACTGGGCCCGTTGTGGAAATCAACCTGATGGGATACGCCGACTTTGCCCAGATTGGAAGAGGTTTGCGGCAAAGGCTGTACTCACGAGCCTTCATCGTCGGAGATATGCACAGCCCCGAAGACCGTTTTGTGTACCTCGTCCTTGATATCCAGTCTGGCGACACGGCGGTGCGATACGGCATACTAAGGGGATTGCAAGCCCTGGGTCCGAGGTACGCCATGTACGGCCAGGACAACGTGGCCGTGACCGCCACACATTCCCACTCGGGACCAGGTGCATGGCTGAACTATCTGTTGCCACAGATTCCGAGTATGGGGTTCGACAAGCAGAGCTATCAGGCCATCGTCGAGGGCTGCGTATTGTCCATCCGGCGAGCCCACGAAAGTCTGGAGCCGGGCGTTTTGAGCGTCGGGCACACGAAAATCATGAAGGCAAACATCAACCGCAGCTTGTTCGCGTACCTTGCCAATCCAGAGCAGGAGCGAGCGAAATACAACATCAGCCTTGAGGATGATGGGTCGGTTGAAAAGGACATGACCTTGCTCAAGCTCCAGCGAGCGTCGGATGGAAAGAACATTGGCGTGCTGACCTGGTTCCCGACACATGGAACGTCGATGCAAGCCAACAATACCCTGATCACGGGGGACAACAAGGGACTGGCCGCCGACCTGTTTGAAAAGCAGGTCAAGGGCAGCGAGCTCAGCGCGCCCGGTTTCGTGGCCGGCTTCTCGCAAGCCAACATGGGCGATGCGACACCCAATATTCTGGGTGCCTGGTGCGAGGACGGGACGGGGCTGCCGTGCGACTTCAAAACCAGCGCGTGTGGTGACGGCAGGAGCAACCGGTGCCGTGCCAGGGGCCCCAAGTTTGGAAGGCACGACTACGGCGCTGCCTCCTGCTTTGACAATGCCAACTTGCAGCGTCAGGGCGCCATGCGCATCTACGACGCTCTCAACGACCAGGCTCCCAACATTCGAGGCACGGGCGTCAAGGCCATCCATCGTTTCCAGGACATGGCCTTTTACAACTTTGCTCTGCCCAGCGGAACCCAGGTTCAGACCTGTCCCGCCGCTCTTGGCTACGGCTTCGCCGCTGGGACGTGGGACGAGCCTGGCGCCTTTGACATCGTGCAGCACTACACGAATGCATCCAATGCGCATTTCATTTGGAGACTCACCACCTGGCTGTTCAAGACGCCTACCAAGGCTCAGGTCGAGTGCCAGCGGCCAAAGTCAATTGTGCTGGACGTCGGCGAGGTGAGCCGGCCGTACGCCTGGACACCGAATGTAGTTGATATCCAGACCTTCCGAGTGGGACAGCTGTTCATCATTGTCAGTCCTGGTGAGGCAACCACCATGGCGGGACGACGCTGGAAGGGGGCCGTTTTCCAAGAAAGCCTTGCCTCGTTTGCGAGGGAGCTCGACGGCGAGAAACCAGTGGTTGTGCTTGGGGCGCCCAGTAACAGCTACACACACTACATCTCCACACAGGAGGAATATGCGTATGCACACACCCTTTTTTTTTTTTTTTCCTTGCTTTTTTTCTTCTCTCTTTTCTGAATAGGAAGAATAAAGTGACAATGTCATGCATGTTCAATTCAATTGTGGTCCGAGCACTATTGACACGGAACAGGATCCAACGATATGAAGGTGCTTCTACTCTGTATGGGCCACACACACTTGCGGCGTACATTGACCGCACGGTGGCCTCGATGGCGGCCCTCAAGGCGGACAGCGCGCCCGCCCAAAAGCACCGGGAGAACAACACGTACCCGCCTGACAATAGCGGCAGGTCCATCAGTTTCATCATCGGCGTCCTGTACGATGGCACGCCGTTGTCAAAAGCATTCGGCGACACGATCTCCGATGTGCAGAAGAGCCCGTTTAGACGCGGACAAATCGTTTCGGCCACCTTTGTCGGGGCTAATCCACGGAACAACTTGCGCCTGGAACAGACGTACGCGGCCGTCGAGTATCGAGCTCCCGGCGAGACGCAGTGGCGGCAGGTCAGGGACGACTCGGACTGGGGATTGATGTTTCACTGGCGACGAACGAGCAAGCTCCTGGGAACGAGTGAGGTTGATATCCAGTGGGAGATTGAAGAGTGGGCTCCGAGAGGAGAATACAGGCTACGATATTACGGGGATTCAAAGTCGATACGGGGACTGTTGACGCCGATTGAGGGAACAAGTTCTGCGTTTAGGGTGAATTAGTGCAGTTTGCCTTTCCTTTCTTTGCTTTTCTATTTCTTCTTCTTTCTGTCGAGGTAAGTCTTTTTCTTCTCATCAGTTTGGATACTTTTTTTCCCTTTCCTTTTCTTTTTGGCCGGCGTTTTCTCAAACATATGCTGTAAACGATTGACACACCAGGGGCGGGACCGGGGTGGAGCAGGGAGACGAAGCCCGGCTGCCAAAGATGGAAGAAGAATGGCATGTAGAGATGGAGCTTAAAGCGAGATGCTCAAATAGTCCGAAGATACCTAGTATGTACCAATACACTATACGCACTGTAACGAGATGATTTGGGGGAAGCAGCAAGCACGGGGGCCTCTCATGAGACGATACTGCAGGGCTTTCATTCCCTTCTATACACATACACTCGTCATGTTGACACGTCGTAATCTTTCTTTTGTTCCCGGGTCCGTGGATACATGCCTGCGACTGAGCAACTGGATAAACGTGGACAAAATTCTCACAGAAATGTGGCAGTGTCCATCCCCGTCCTTGTCCCGCCGCCAATGCTACCACACAACCTGGAGACGACCGTATCTCTTTCCCTGCTACCCCAAGACCAAGACCATACTGAAAGGAAGACGAAAATGAAGAAACTTTTTTTTGATCCGTCTCTGTTCTCTTAGTATTGTCTCCCCTCTTCTGTACTTGCCGCGTCTTGTGACTCTTTTCTTGTTCTTTTTTGGTCACGTTCTCGTCTTGGCTTAATGGAAGGGCGTGAGATGAGCATTCGTCACGTTGGTTGTTGAGTTTTTGAATTTTGCATTTTGAATTTTGCATTCTGCATTTGCGCTCCTCTTTATCATGTTTAACGCTAAGCTCATGTGTCTAAGGTGTCTTGGTAGAATGGCGTTGGGCCTGGGTGATTAGGTGGCGTCCTATCTAGTTGAGAATGCGGGCGTGTGCGGATCTATCTTGCGGTGTGGTCTACATGCAAATACATAGAAGAAGAAAAGAGTACGTGACGTGCTTTTGCTCCCTCCTTGCCCGTCCTCTCCTCGCTAACCCTCTTTATAGTATTAAACGGAGAGAATAAAGACAGAGCAAATACGAAAAAAAAAAAACCCCCGAATAAGCTAAAGAAAATAGTCAAAGGTAAAGGGTAAAAAGTTAAAAAACACAAACATGAGAGCAAGAGCAATAGACAGAGCAACAGTACTACATATACATATACATCATCATCCAGCTCATTCCACCGCTCGTCTAAACAACCAAAGAAGAGAAGATGGCCTCTACTCCCCTAGGCTCGACACGACACCACCACACGAGATGCTACCTCGGCGTCCCGCCATGCCGCCCACACCGATGCGGGTTCTTGGGCGAGCTCATATAGCAGTAGGCCCTCGCGGACTCGTGCGCCCTCGGCCCGTAGACCTTGCGGATGGCGCAGTACTCGTACTGGGCGCCCATCCACTCCCTCAGGTGGCGGTGGAGTTCGCAGCGGGCGATGCCACACTTGCGACAGTACACCTGGCCCTTGACGCGGAGCCTCTCGAGGGCCTTGTTCTCGGGGTCGGCGGCGGCGTGGGAGGGGACTCTGCCGCGGAGGAGCGGGCCGGCGCCGCGCCACGCCCACTCGAGGTCGTTGGGGCCCGCGTAGCGGCTGGAGAGGGGGACGATGCCGTTCTTGCGGCGGTGGATGGCGTAGAGGCGGGGGTGGGCGAGGCCGAGGCAGGCTCCGTCGATGGGGTCGAGGAAGTCAAAGAGGGCGTAGTGTAGCTCGGAGGGGAGGTCGAGGAGGTGCTTGTTCGGGGAGAGGCCCGGCTGGTGGGCCGGGGGCGTCTCCGGTTCCTTGTCTGTGAAGGAGTAGGAGCGGCGCGGGGGCGGCAGCTTGGGGCGGCGGGGGATCTGGACCCTGGGGGCGCTGGGCCGCGAGATGGGTACTTGCAGAATGGCGTTTTCGGGGATACATGTTTGTCGGTGGCCGCCGTGAGAGGGGGGATGTCGGGGCGCTGGCCGGTTGTTGTTGTTGTTGTTGTTGTTGTTGCTGTTGCTGCTGTTGCTGTTGCTGTGTTGACGCCGGTCATGGTCCGTCTGGCCGGGATATTCGGACAGTGACCAGCCTCTTCGCGGGGCACGCATCGTGCTGCGCTTCAGGTCGAGGTCCCGCATGCGCTGGGCGTGTTCCTCTCGGGGGCAGATGCCCGTGTCCGGCGTGTGATGATACCCATCGGCTTGCTGTTCGGCGCTCATGGCCCCCGCCGGGGACAGGGTCGGGTCGACAAATACCTGGACCATGGTGAAGAATTGGCTGCTCCGGGTTCCGTCTCCAAGGTTGTCACGAGGCGGAGCAGAGACAGGAGCGTCCCGGCTTGTGACCCAGGCGATGTTGAGCAAGACTGACGAAACGGGGGGGGGGGGGGGGAGTTCTTGACACGAGGCGATGGCGGCAGGGGAAGTAAACTCGAGCGAGTCCCTTGGTTCCGAACAGGCAAAGGACGGCGTGGACCTCGTCGTCTCTCCCTTGGGCAATAGGACGAAACAACGGCTCCCAACGTGCGTTGCCCC
>AFQZ01000211.1:0-61185 GCA_000222935.2 Aciculosporium take MAFF-241224 | reverse complement strand
CACAATAAAAGTTAAACTCTTAGTTATATCTAATACTTATTAAATTAGCTTAATATTAAACCCTTTTAGCGCCTAGTTTATGCTTAGCCTAGTTACTATAGACATTTAGTTATTAAGTGCTATTTAGTAAGCTAGGAGATATTTAGCCTAATTATATTATAAAAAGGTAATAATTACTTAGAAAACTACCTATATCTCTTAGTTTACTTATTTTATTCTACTATTTATTTAAGAGTAATATAATATAAATAATAGCTATTTTATACCTACTTTTTTATAAAGTATGGTTTAAAAACAGCTAAGCTAATCTGATTTACAGTTAGAGATAATCTAGTAAGGAAAACCATGGAATTACTATTAGTAGTGTTTAAAGCGTTCTATGTATACCTTAGCTGCTATACTTATTATTACCTCTAATTATATGTACTTAAAAAGGCAATTTATAATAACTATTAGGTAGTATAGTAACTCTTTATTATATATAGGAAGATTAGTTATAAAATTTACTAATATTTATAACTAGTAATAGTCTGCTACTAGTATAGGTTTTAAAAGCCCTTATTAAAGCTATTAACTTTTCCTCCTATTATAATAATAGTAATTTCATATAAACTATACTATATCTTTTAATATCCTATTCTAGTAATAGTCTTTTTATATTACTTAGAAGGTAGTATTCCTCCCTAAGTAACCTAATATAAGTAAGTTATAAACCTATTATATAAGTAATATAATAAGAGGCTTATATTAGAGAATCTAAAGCTGCTCCTAGAATTATAGTACTTCTTAAGTATTTAATATATAATTTACTATTTAAGATTTAGTCCTTATAAAGGCAGGAAATTTCTGCTTTACTACTTAAACTACTCCTAATTTTATACTATATAAGCTATTTATAATAACTCCCTAGTTTTATAAATTCTAAAGATATTTATCCTAAAAGAGGTTAAAACCTTATAATAATGGCCCTGCTAAGTCTATACTAATAATATCTTATATAATTATTTTATCTAAATTATTATTATTTTAATTAATATTCTCCTTTAATTTAGCTATTATTTACACTCTTACTAGGAATGTATTACCTATATCTAGGCTTTAGACTGAACGTATAATATACCCTATAGGACAGCTCCCTTAACCTTAATCTTACTCTTATTAAAAGAGAGCATTTAGCTTACCTACTTATATACCTAGATAATATTAGAGGTAAAAATTAAAAAGGGATAATATTTTAGCTTATCTTACCTGCCTTTTTAATATCTCTTAAGGGGCTATAAAATATTTTAGATTTTTATAGTTAGTAAAAATTATAAATAGTTAGGCTATACTTTATAGTTCTACAAACTATACCTTAAGATAAGAAATAATACTATAAAGCTTCTTATTATAAATTGTATAGTTCTGTTATACTACTATAAGTTATACTAAGTAATATATAATAGGCCGCTATATACCCTTTAAATTATATTATAAAAGGCATCTGCCTATTGCTTTATTAGAAGAGTTAGCTTCTACTTATATTTCTAGGTTAGGGTCTTATTATATAAGAATTAGGGATAATATAAAAGCTGTTTTAAGCGCTTAAAATACCTTCTTATATTTAGGAGTCTAATAAAACCTAGCTGCCTTTTTAGTAAGATTAATAAGGGGCCCTACTAGGTCTGAGAAATTATTAATAAATTTCTAATAAAAATTCATAAAGCCTAAAAAACTCCTTACTTTATATACTAATTAGAGTAACTCCTAGTCCTAAATAGCTGTAATTTTCTCTAGGTTAGAATAGATAGCTTTTCCTGCTTTTATAATAAATCCTAAGTATTTTACTTCTTAAACTATAAATACATACTTATTAATATCTAAATATAGCCTGGCTTATTCTAACTAGTATAGAACTTCTTATACTTTTTATATATAGTCCTTCTTTAAACCTTTAAAACAAATAAGGACGTTATTTAGGTAAGCTATTATATAATCTCCTAATATATTCCCTAATATATTATTAATATAATACTAAAAAGTAATAGGCACCTTAAAGTTAAACTAAGGGATTAAAAAAAGACGAAAACACCGCGGATACGACGCGGTATTACGCTTAAAACGAAAAAGAAGCATGGAATTAAATTCCTTATTATTAATTACCCCCCCTAATAATAGTATATTATATAAGGGGAGTAAGCAGTATAAGGGGCGTAATAATTAATGAATTTTCGCGTGGATTTATAACTAATAAAGAATAAGGCACTACCTAGGAAGAAATACAGCCTTAAGGAGAAAATCCTAAAGTAATAGTAATATAAGAAAAACTAAAGAATAAAATAAAATCACTAAAGGAATTAATAATAAAAGTTATTTTAAAGGTAAAAATAATAAAAGTATAAGCTTTTATTAAAACTATTATATAAACTGCTATAAATATAGAAGGGGAAATAGCCTAAATAAGAACTAGCATAGGAGGCTTACAGGCTTTAATTATAAAGGCAGTTAATAGTAAGGTAGAAACCATAGTTAAGAAGGCAGTTAAAAAGGTAATAAAGGCTATTCCTAGGACTAAATTAACAGTTAAGGGGACTTAGGTAACTATTATAGCTTATAGAGTTATAGGGTAGAAGATAATAATCCCTCTAGCCTAAATAGAGGGTATGGTAATACTAGCCTGTTATTACTAGGAAGCAATAGTAAAAAAAAATACTATTAGTAAGGTAGTTAAGAACAGATTACTAAGGGAGATTATAAAGGTAGTAAATAGCACTATTAGTATAGAGAAGGCAGTAGTAGCATACTAACTATAAAGTAAAGATATAGTTATTATATTTACTAAAGCAGGGAGGAAATGAAAGGAAAACACAGCCTAGGTAAGAGTTGCTTTTAAACCTAAGGCAGAAGTAAATAGGAAGATATTTAGTATGATTATTAAGGGATTCCTAATATAATTAACAAACTATATTATAATTAAGGATATAAGGAAGAATATTAAAAAGGAGAATGGTTTAAATACAGTAAAGATAATAGTATAGAAGCTAAAGGGATTAGTAATAAGGGCACTACTAGTAGTTAGTATTAAGGGCACTAAGGCAGCGAACTGCCTATGCTACAGGGGAATAGTATACTAAGTAGAGATTTTTAATGCTAAGCTATATAATAAGATGATTTAATTAAAGTAATGTTATAACTGCTATAAGATTAGGCATATTACTAGGTACTATAAGGAGAAAGTAAGATGTAGTAGGTATGCTACTAGAAAACACTCTAAGGAAGAGAGGACTTACTTAATATTAATAGGTAAGGTATAGGAGAGATGCCTGAATTATATAGGGGCATACCTAATATGGTCTTAGCTGTGCTTAGTAAGTAATAATAAATAGTAGCAGGCTAGGGAGGCTTATGCTATAAGGCCGCTGTTCTTCTGCGGCTATTAGCCAGAGGTTATAATAGCTGCTATAGGTAAGGGTTATTATAAAGAAGAGACTAAGGGACTAATAGAGAGGCAGCTAAGAGGAAGGAGTATATAACTAAGGGGCCCTTCCATAAGATAAATTTATAAGCTATAATTAGGATAATAAAGACCGGCAGAGGAAGGCATAATACTGGCCTTTTTATAACTAATAAGAGAGTAAAACAATACTAAAGATAGCCTAACTAGGGAGCTCTAAAGCATATAATAAAGTATATAATTAAGGTTATATACTAGAATATATAGAAGAAAAGCAATTTAGTATATCTAGCATTAGGGCATAACATTGGCCCTGAGGTAATAGCTATCTAGGAACTAGGAGGTTATAATAGTATACTACTAAATCTATCTTAAGGGCACTATATGTTAGTAATATATAGCAGAAGAATAGTAATTTATATATATTAAAAGGTTAAGATAGAACTTTAGACTATAGGGAGGGGAGAGGATTAGTATAGTATTAAACTATATAAAGTAAAGGTATATAATATCTACTCCCTAGCTTATAAAAGGGAGTAGTAAATGCCTTTATAACACTTTGCTAGTACTTAGGCAAAGGGCCGGAGTGTGTTTATAGGGGACTTTAACTAACACCACCCCTTATGGGACAGATTTAGCCAAACCTCTTAAGGGCATAATAAGATGTTAGAATTTATAATAAGGTAGTAACTTGGCCTAGCTATGCCGTTTAGGGAAGTAATAAGGAGAGAACATAGTAATAGGGATAGCACTATTAACTATGCATAGACTACTTATAACATTAGTGTTAAATTTATTAGGCTAGTAGAAATCGCTAGATCTAACCATATGCCTTAGCTTATTAGTATTAAAATAAGCAAGGAATTAAGTAATAGCCTAGGGTTAGTCTAGGGCTAGAGAATAGTAAATAAGAACCTTATTATAGCAAAGGCTTTAAACAGGCTTAGAAAGGAGGGGTTAGAGCTCTCACTAAGTAACTAACAGGAAATTAATAATTATGCAAAATAGCTTACCTAGTAACTTACAGAGATAGCTAATATAGCGGCACTAAAATAACCTTAAGGGCATAGCAAACTATAGCCTTAGTAGAATAAAAGGGTAAAGAATATAATAACAAAGGCAAGATATACTAATAAGCAGTAGCAGTATTAATAGACGTAGGAATTATAGTAGGTCTTAAAAGAAGCTATAGGAAAACAGGATTATATAATCTCAGAGGAGAAGAGAAGTAGTTAGTAATAGGCAGTTAGTAAGTTATTTAGGTTTAAAGGGAGCCTTTAGACCCTAGAGCGCTAGGCCTGGCTATAGAGTGGACTTCCTCCTAAAATATAATAGGTCCTACCACTAACTCGGCTAAGAGATAATAGCAGGGAGGAGACAGTAAAGGTTATATATAAGGGTAAGGTAAAGGCATTTATAGAGAGGTTCTTTTCTTTATTTGCGGCTAGGGCTCTAGGTCTAGAGATAGAGGTAGAGATAAGATATTATAGTAATAATTAGGTAGCTTTTATGTTTATAAAGGAGGAAATTAAAGAAGTTATAAAGAATATAGTAAGTTAGAAAGCCCTAGGGCCAGACAAGCTACTAACGGGTTTCCTTAAGCTATATAGAGCAGCCCTAATATTATATTTAACACGTCTTACTAATATATACTATGGTTTAGGATACTATCTAGCTACCTTCTAGCAAGCAAAGGTAGTAGTTCTATGCAAACCTGGGAAGACCCCTAAGGAGTTAAGCAGACCAGGGGAATAAAGGCTGATATTACTATTAAATATAATAGGAAAAGTAATTAAAGGAGCTATTATAAGGAGGATTACTATTATAGCAAAGTAAGGCTATATACTGCTAGATATACAGATAGGCAACAGGGCTGGCAGATTAATAGAGGTAGCACTAAGTATGCTAAAAGAGGTTATAAGGATAGCATAGCATTACTAGGGGATAGCATTATTACTATAGCTAGATATTACTAAAGCGTTTAATACTATTAGCTATAAATAATTAATTTATACTATAAAGGAGTTAGGACTGCTAGGGTGGATGGCTAGATAGGCACAGGGCTTTACGTTAAAAAGGAGAGCATAATTAGTATTTAATGGACGTATTACTAAGAAAATCCAAGTTACTACAGGGGTTCTGTAAGGGTTACTAGCGTCTCTTATTCTCTTTCTGCTCTATATTATACTACTATATTAAAGACTAGTAACAGTGGAATTAATATTAACGTTAGGGTTCTTGGATAATATAAATATTATAGTTTATAGAAAAACAGCAGAGGAGACTAAAGTATAACTAAAAAGAGCCTAGAGAATATATAAAGAGTAAATAAAGGAGTATAAGCTAAGGTTTAACCTAGGGAAGAGCAAGCTAATATACTTTATAAGGAAGAGGCAGGCGATTATAATAATAATCTAACTTAAAAGAGCAATAATATAACCAACACAATCAGCGTAATTCCTAGGGGTTTGAATTTACTAAAAGCTTTATTAGTTAACCTATATAGAGAAGGTAAATACTAAATTATTATGGTAGAAGTTAGCACTCATAGCGCTAGCTACATTTATATAGGGATGCTAACTAGAGTGTGTAAGATCCCTTTATATATAGGTAATAAAAAGCATAATAGCTTATAAAGCTAGGATATACCATACCTATAGCAAGCTAGAAGGGGTAGCATAGGGGGTAGTAAAGGCATTTATAAGGGAATAGAATAAATGCTTAAGGCAGGTTATAAGGGCGTATAAGGCAATGCTAGTAATACTCTTAGAGATAAAAGTAGTAGTACTGCTAGTAGATTTATATCTTAATTACATTAAATAACAATTTTACTAAAGACTTAAGAATAGTAGTATAGGCAAGAAGATATAATAGGCCTGTAATTTGATAGCATTATAGCTATAATACTAAGGAAGAGGCTGCTAATATAATTACTATAAGGCGTTTCCTGATGCCCCCCCCTCCCTCCCTAGCAGCCTTATAGCTAGACAGGAATTAGAGAGGGAGTGGGAAAAACAGTGGATATAGCAGAGGCATAAGGCTTAGGTAAGAAGAGAACAGGCAAAAGTAATAGTAGTAAATAAGGAACCTAACTTTAAGAGCATAAAAAAAATAGTAAGGATTTATAATAGCCTACTAAAGTATAAATCTGCGGCCTTAGTGCAGCTTTAAACGGAAAAGATAGGGCTAAATGCCTTCCTTTATAATAGATAGGTGCCTGAGGTAATATTACTAATATATTAATACTAGGGAGGAGATGAGGATATTTACTACCTTATTATGTTATGCTTAAAATATAACTATTTAAGGCTAATCCTAGTAGTGCTAATAATAAGAGACCTATAGGAACTTAGAGCAGCACTTAATAATAAAAAGCTGGCACTAAATATTATAAAGTGGGTGCTCTTAACTAAGCAACTTTAGTAGTACAGGTTGGCGGAGGAGCTTTGTAAGGCATGGTAGATTTATAATATTAAGGCTAAGAATAGGACTAAAGGTAATAGAAATAATAGAATAAAGGAGGAAGAGCTGGATTAAGAGGGGAGGTGCTTATAAGGCGTTTTTACTAATATACTAACCTTTTATGTATAGCATAATCATACTTTTGTTATTATCTGCAGTTCCGGGGAACTGGCAGATATCTTATACTAATGGTTGAAAATAATAAAAGACTCTATATTAGAGGCTTAGTAGGAGCTATATAGAAGAATATGGGTTTTCTCCCTTATCTTAGGGTTTTTCCTATATTAAGAAGTTAGTTGATGAACTAGTTAGTGGCTCTAGCTACCTAGCGTACATGAATAATAATAATATAATAGGCACCTTAGCTAAACTAAATAAATAAACCAGCCACTTAAATAATTTAAACCTAGTCTAAAATGTAGTTAGGCCTTTATCCCCTTATATAACCTATAGTTTATAAAAAGCTATATAGATATTAAGTTTAGTAAAATATCTTACCTTAGCTAGGGAGTAAAGTATTTTCTTAATTAAAGAAAAAGGATATTTATTTTAGATTATAACTCTATTTAGTGCTTAATAGTTAATATAAAACTACTAACTCCCTTTAGCTTTCTTAACTAGTAAAACTAAAGCCTTAGCTAAGGAAGAGCTAGCCTAGATTTAACCTTTATTCTAAAGATTTATAATTTATTTTTCAATTTCTAGAAGCTATTCTTAAGGTATATTATATAAAACGGTCTAAGAAAGCTCTAGCTCTATTCTATTAGGGTTTTTCTATAGCTAAATATAATAGTTTATAGTTCCCTAGTATAGTAGTAATATATTTGCCTTTTTTTTATTAAATAAGGCTAGGAAATTCTAGAGCTCCTTAGGTAAGCAGTCTATTAGGGCCTAAGTAGGGTGTACTATAGGTATAACTATTAGTATGAAGGTTATATTCTATAAGCTAGTAGCTAAGAACTATATATTTATTTATTTCTTTACTACTACTTATTATACTTGTTGGTAGCGCTCAGGTTACAAGTATGCTGCAGCACAAATGTAAGGGGGGGGTTCAATATTCAATTCATCTATGTCTCTAAAAGAGGGGAAGAAGCAGGCTACGATGCGGAGGTGTGGTGTTGTGGCCACGGCACGGCCCCAGGTCACATGACCTGTGATCCAGCCAATCAGGGTGCGTGCATTCTGTGTGCAACCCACAATTCCTGGTCAATGCGGCGTATCCCTTCCATCATCCATACGAGCGATTCCGACACTCGCAAATTCTCTCTCAAATTGGGCGCTTATAATCGCGTTCGAATTCATCGAATTTGAGCTCTTTATCGGGCGCTTAATTTGTCGTTGGATTTGGTGAGGAATTAGGACTTTTTCATTCTTCAGCGGCTCCGGCAGCGGCTCTCGCGGCAATTCTCGCGACAGGTCTTTTGACCCATCCTTCCACACGGATTCAGGCTTCATTCTTCGTTACAAAGGTCTTGAGAGCTTTATTCGGTGAAGCTTTTGTCATCGCATCCGCAGGATTATCATTGCCATTAATCCAGCATATCTCAGCCACTTCCCTCCTCTCATATAACTGCTATAAAGCCATAATATTAATCATTAGCCTCTTTTCCTTTATCGTCCCTAGCTTAACAATACATTCGTATAGCGAGAAAGAGTCAGTGCATATTATTATCAGAATTTTCGGCTTGTTTAATCGGTCGGTAATAATATTTAGAGTAGTGCTTATTGTATAGGCAATGTCAACACCTTAAACCATCCTATACAGCTTGGAAGCTAATGCACTTCTCGTGACTCTTTTCGATTTTATTAAGCTGTATGTCACGATATTTCCTCTAAGGGTGAATTCAGAGGTATCGTTATCCTTCCTTTCATTGCCTAGGATAATCACATAGCCTAGTTAAGAGCTAAGGTCTTTATTGTTTGCAAAAGAACCGTCAACAAAGACATAAAGAGCGGCGTTTTCTAGCGAGAGAGATATATATCAAAGTCCACGGTCTTAATTATTGATTTGCCATTAAAGTCTTTTATTAAGCCTTAAAACATTATCAGATCCTGGATGTTAGACTTAGGCGGTAACGGAAAGATCGTAAGATGCTTTAGGTTGACATATTAAAGCAATGTACGCTCCTTGTGCTTGCTGTTCGACATATTTCGCTTAGTCGGTCGGGTTATTGACTTGTAATAGCTTCCTTCCTTATTCCTTTTATTGTAAAAAGAAGGTGTTATTATTAACTTCGCTCAAAATGCAACCGTTGAACATCAACGGTGTTAAAATCATCAACCTCTCTTTTAGCTTTGCAAGGAATTCAGCGTTTTTCAACTTAACCTCTTTACAATCGAAAAACTTAGCATCACTAAGTCCCAAGGTATCATCAGTCTGCATTCCAATGATTCTAAAACACGAGCTTTCGCTAGAAAAAATAAGAAGATAAGGGTTATATATAGAGGTTATCATCTGTAGTCTCTAACGATGATGATTGAAATACGTCGACCACTAATATGTGCCAGCCTCTGTTATTCCGTATAGCGGCTTAATTACGACCATAATGACGTCTGGCGGGTAAAGGTATGCAATTTGTGCTAGAAGCTTTACAAGAATTGTGCAATTAAGCTTCGTCTGTAACTGCACATATGCTTAGGTAATATCCCTTAGCTAAACCGTAATGCCTTCCTTTTTTAATAAGGGAGCAAGGGCAACAATAAGCCTTTGACTAGCTCTCTGAATTGTTAGGGACTGCATAAGAATAACCTCTTTCCCACGGTCGCTATGGCCTTAGATAACACATTATAACTTTTTATATAGGGAGTTAGTTACCTTGCCTTTAACTTCTCTTACCATCCGCAAGCTAAAGAGTCTTTTGCCTCCATGCCTTTACAGGTCGAATTTCACAAATTCGAACACATTCCTTGCTAGCAAAGCATTAATCTCTGCTTTGTCAGAGAGTTCAAAAGGTTCTCCGGGTATATTGATTTTTCCTTGCATGCAGAGGTCAATTGCAAGTTAAAAATCGGCCTTTTCTTTCTCAGTAAGAAAAGCCTCTGCTTAAGGGTGTTTCCGGGGTCTTCCACGTCCTCTTTGTAGTAGAGTTATTAGGTTATCAGGGGGGTTTTCGTGATTTTTATCACCTTAAACCGGGTCTTCCTCGTGAACCGGGTCTTCCTTATAAGAAGATTCCACCTCTAGCAAGGTTATATACAGTTTAATGACCGTAGACCGAAACTTCGTAGGGCCATAAGGCATCTTAATAATGCAAGTCTCTCCTTTTATTAAGAGAAGCTTGTAGGGGCCAGTCCATCCGCCTTTTTTATAATAAACTCATACATTAGAATTCAAAGGAAGAGTATGTATAGGCAGGGTTATTGGGCTGTTACAGGTATTAAGAGCATCGTGGACTTGGCGTCTCGCAAGACTGCGTCTTACTTTATCTGTTGCTTTTCGAAGTATCTTAGCTCTTTAGGCAACCATAAAGCTTAGAGGGGAATCATTTATTATCCTTAGATAGGTTCTAAAGACTAGAAGGGTGGGAACAAGACCATTTAGACCAGCAGAGTCATTAACTGTTTTAATAGCCATTTAAAGTATCTGCTCTTTTAAGAGAAGACCATTAGCTTTGGTCTTAATAATATTATATGCTCTGTAAAGAGGGGCATAATATCGCTTAAGTTTTCCGATGCTATTATAAGCCTTAACGGGGACTTCGTCAATATTAATTGACAATAGTCAAGCTAAATGCCTGAATTCGCTAGAAGCAAAGTTTCTTCTGGTATCGTGGACTATCCAGTCTGGGGGTCTAAGATATGTGTCAATCCAGCACTCTTTAAGGGCATTCTAGATATCTCGAGCTTTCTGTTATTAAGGTGCAAGAAAGCAGGCAGCTTGAAATAATGTTGCCAAATCTATAACGTATAGGACCGGCTTCTCGTTAATTTGCATAATATCAACGAGGACCTCGTAGTTAAATTCAATATCGTCTTTAAGAGTAAATTTAAATCTACTCAGAGCTTTCGCGTTTATCTGGCATTAATGGCAAGCATGCGTGATTTTCCCTATGTTAGCCTTATTGAATTCTTCCCCAGCCCTGGCGAGAAGGTTATTTAATCGGTCGATTGACGGATGACCAAATTGGCGATAAAGTTGACGGATTTCGGCTTTAGAAAGCATAAAGATGGCAGGTTCTTAAGAACTGGCTGTCCACTAAGGATGTCCTTATTTCCTAATAATGGGTACCTTTTTGTCTCTTTAGATTAGAAGATTCTTAAGATTATTAAGTTTAATACCTATTCTATCTATGTCTGTAATAGAATATAAAAACAGTGTGGCACTATCAAGCACATAGAAAGGTATTGTGCCAAAAATCGTCAGAAGCTTTAAAATACCAGTTAAAGTCGCAGTACCGGCTCTAAAGGTAATAGTCCTTTGGTCAGAGGAATGCTCAATTGTAAGGTTCTTCATGATTTTCATTAGAGCGTTAACTTAGCCTTGGCCAGCAGTTGAAATTCCTAATGCTCCTATATCCGGGAGTATACTATGAAATGTATCCGCTGCATATCTTGTATCCATAAGATATACGTGTTATTAAGGTTGTTCATTAGTATCGTAGTTGTAGGGGTCTTCAAGAAATAAGGCATGTTTAAAAGCATTATCCTGCAAGAAGTTCATGGTTGATTGGGAAAAGAGTAGGGGATTCGGTGCTTGTGTAAAGAATGCTATAAAGGAGAGAGTATTATAAGCCTCTTTATCGTCTAGTTCCTCTTTTTTATTAGTAGTAAGGAAAGCGGCGTTCTAAGCGGCTTTTTTGTGTTCGTCCTCACTGCTATCATTAGTAGCAGTAAGTTAGGCCATTTTGCCTTCATAGGCCTATAGGAATGCATGGTATTAGCGTTCAGAGGGTGGTTTTTAGTGTTTTCTGTTATTCCACCAAGTTGCTTTTGCTTTCTTCTGCTCAGAGGCAGGATGGTTAGTTGACCAGCATCCTTCTTTACAGCAGATAAAGCATTTCTTTAAGCTTGCTCTGGCTCGAGGTTTTTTATAATATATAGCTTGTAAATAGCATTGGTCTGTGAACATCGCTGTGTTAGTGTTTTAGTCTGTAGACCGGGCGATAAGGGCAGTCGAATTGTTGTTAGTAGTTGTTAGTAACTAACTTATAGAGGTTAGTGGTATGTCTATTGCTAAGAGGTAATTTCGAAGATTACCAACAAATCCTTTAAAGGTTGGCATATTCCTGAATTTAGCATTGTAGAAATCGTTGTCATTTTCTATTGCTTGTCATACTTAATAAAGAAGAATTGTATCTTATTCAAGAGGGTTATAAAGGCTATTGAATATCTTCGTAAGTCGGTTGAGAAGAATTTCCAAGCATTCTGACTTATTCTTTATTAGATGTTCTATAATGATGTGGCGAAGGCGTAGATCGGCAAATTATGTTTTGTAAAAGCTCTTATTCTTAGGTGTTTTAAAGTAATTCCTAATGTTCTAAGTTATCTCCTTAAATAGGATTGTCTTTGCTCTGAAGTATTTAAGGAAGTATGTGTAGGCTTTACCTTAAAGCATAATAGGGAAGGCTTTTGGGTAAAGTAAGGGGGAAACTCCTGCTTAAGAACATTTCTCTTTAAAATGTAGTAACTTCTTGTTAATAAAGTCGTACACTTCTCTAGAATATTATTCTTCTTTCTGGTAAAGTCTCTTAAGAGTATTAAGGGCTTTTCGATTGCTGTTAAAAAGTGTTCCAGTTGGGGTTTGTGGTTCTGGGGGAGGGTCTTTAGTTGAATAAAAATCTTTATTGTCGGAGTTCTTGTTATTGGAAAGTTCAAGTTGTTAAATCTCTTTTCCTTTCCTAGTTGCTTTTTCCGGCAAAGGTTTGTATTCCGTGTCAGGGTTAATGTTCAAGATATTAACAAGATTTTTAGAGACGTTCGATCTCGATCCTCTAGCTGTTTCAACACTATTATTATTAAGGTAATTACGAAGGGTATACTTAAGGTTGTTGTTAATTTTATTAAAAGTATCCTTTGTTTAATTTTCATAATCTCACTAGAAGTTAATAAGGAGATTACGCCCTTTTCCTTTGTTAAGAATGTAGTAGTTAATCGTATATATAATACGGTTATTAATCTGTTGTTCAGTAGCTGTATTAACATTAATATTATTAACTAACTTAGTCCAATTAAAGGATAGAATTAAACAGTGCTTATAAAGTTTTCAGGGTAGGGTGCTCTTTAGAAGTTCTCTTCTATAGACATCCTTTTAGAGTTATTCATTAAAATCATCCATTTTTCCTTAGCTTAAAGACATTTTAGTGTTTTAGGCTTTGTGTTTAGTACTGATTAAAGCGGTTGGCGTTGGTTCTCCGTGAATAACAGTAAAGATCTGGTTTTAATTGTGGACAAGTAACAGTTAACAATAAGGGAGAAGATCCATAAGAGTTAAGTCTTCTTATGATTATAGACGATTTAACAGTTAATAATTTAAAGAAATAATCCTTCGGTTAGCACAATATCGGAATTTCTTGCAGTTACGTGAGTAAAAGCGTTTGGACGAGTCTCTTCTGGGTATAACCTAACGAATCTGTGGTTATTAGCAACCACTGATCAGTGTTAGTAGCGCTCAGGTTACAAGTATGCTGCAGCACAAATGTAAGGGGGGGGGGTTCAATATTCAATTCATCTATGTCTCTAAAAGAGGGGAAGAAGCAGGCTACAATGCGGAGGTATAGTGTTGTGGCCACGGCACGGCCCCAGGTCACATGACCTGTAATCCAGCCAATCAGGGTGCGTGCATTCTGTGTGCAACCCACAATTCCTGGTTAATGCGGCGTATCCCTTCCATTATCCATACGAGCGATTCCGACAATACTATTTCCTTATAAATAGAGCTTAATATTTCTATTATTCGATTATTAGTTTTCCTTATAGTTATTGCCTAAACCTAAAGATTTCTTAAAAAACAGACTATAAGAGATTCTTATATAGTGTAAATTTTAATATTATATTATTTTAATTAAGGGGTCTTTAAGATATATAAACAGGTAAGTTCTAGTATTATATATATAAAAACTAGGAAACTCTATCTATTTACATTAGCTATTAATTAGGTAAACCTTAATATTATTATAAGACCCTAATAGAAACCCTCTTAGCCCTATTTCTTAATAAATATAGCTATTTATATTTATTATAATTAGGCTAAATCAATTATAGGAAATCCTATGTATTATGCAAAGGATTCGCTTATAGTAGTATAACTATTACAACTATTATCTACTTATATATTAGTAAAGGCTTCCTTATTAAATAGAACTAGTATTAAGAAGGGAGTTAAGTTTATATTTTTCTTTATCTATTTATATATACCTTTGCTTATAGGTAGTATTTAGTAAGAAAGCTTTCTGCCTTTTTTTACTCCCTTATTAAGCCTTAAGCTTATGGGCTATCTTTTTTTAAATTCTCTTTTACTTTAAATTCTGCTTAAGGACTTATTATTTCTATAATATAAATATTAAAATCCGGATAATATACTAAAAGAAGGCAGTAAGCCTTTACCTAGTAGCTAGTTATACTATAATATAAACATTAGTTATTATCTCTATAAGCCTATATTATTTCTACTAATACCTACTTAGCATGGGTTTTACCTATGTTTTAGTGCCTTATAAAAGATATAATATTTACTCCTATTATCTATATATCCCTATCCTTTTTATAAGATATACCTAAAGAGAATTTAGTTTATTTTTTATATTTAGTCTTTAATTATTCTTCTAGGTTATAAGACTTAATATTAAGGGTAATACCCTAAAGTCTTACTACTGCCTATTTATAATTAGTACAGGGGATATCCTGTCTTATATAGTAATTATATATCTTTTTATTTAAGGCTATGTATAATTTTAATAATTTAATAAAATCTACTTATTTACGTCCTTTAGTAAGAACTAATTTTTATTTAAAACAGATAAAAAAATTATTAAATTTTTCGCTTAGGTGTTGTTTTACTTAATTAAGTTTAGTAATAATATATTCCTATTAATAAGGGTCTATAAATAAAAAGTTAAAATATTCTAACAAATTATCTAAAAAGTAATTAAGTGCTTTTTTATCCTTAAAAAAGGGAGCAACATAGGCCCTAACCTTAGCTAATAAATATTAATATATAAAACACTATTTATCCTAAGTACTTTTAATAAAGTCGCTATTAGCTTATAGTTTATAAGCTAAGAGGCTATATTATGTCTAGTATTCAATTTAATTCCTATTATATAAGTTACTTATATTAAGGGGCTTTCTATTAAGTTTTTTCTTTATTAAAGGATCTTTATATTATTTGCCTATGCCTAAGGCACCTATACCCTAGGTAAAGGGTGTGGCTAAAGTAGTTATAATTCTAAGTTACTTAGATAGTATTATAACTTAGTAGTACCCTAGTTTATCTGCTTGTATATAGCTATAATATATTAAAGACTTATTAATTCCTATATAGCGTTTATTCCTGCTAAATTACCTACTACATTAGGATATATTATGCTCTCTTATATTTTATTTATATTAAATATTACTTCCCTATAAAACCTATAAAGGTTTCTAAAATAAAGAAAAAAGAAAGAAAATTATATATTATAGTCTAGCTAATATATAACTATAGTATTAGTAACTATAAATATAAATAATCTTTATAAGAAAGAAGAGAAAGAAAAGATTTATAATCCTTTTAAAACCCCTGCCTTTATACCTTATTTTATTTATTATTATATAGCCTAAGTAAAAAGGCTAGAGTAAGATAAACCTAAATATATATAAGGTTTAATTTACTAGTATAAAGCTTAAGTTAAAAGGCTAAATTAAAGTATATTAATATGTACATCTAACTTATATTACTTATATAGCTTATAAAGTCTGGCTTTTATAATGTAGTCATTCTTCTGACTGTAAAGATCCGAGCCTTAAGCTTGAATCCATCACATTATTACCCTTTTCTAACTTGCCTATTGTTTATACTCTAACTAGGTTTATAGTATTAGCTCCTGGCTCTTAGACTGTCTTTAATATCTTATAAATCAGGCAAAACATATAACCTACTAGCTATTCTCTCTTACTTTAATCTTCATTTTATTAGGATAAAGTATTTAGCTAACCTGCCTATATACCTAGGTAATAGTGTAAGTAATAGATAAAAAGGGATAATATTTCTGCCTATTTTACTTATTTTTTAAATATCTCTTAAGGGGCTATAAAATACTTTAGGTTTTTATAATTTATAAGGATTATAAATAGCTAGGCTATACTCCTTAACTTAGCTAATTATGCCTTTAAGCAGGAAATAATACTAAAGAGCTCCTTATTATAAATTATATAATTCTGCTATATAGCTATTAGTTATACTAAGTAGTATGCTACTAGCCTTTATACTCCCTTTAAATTATATTAAAAAAGGTATTTACCTATAGCCTTATTAAAAGAGTTAGCCTTTACTTATATTTTTAAGTTAACATTTTATTATATAAGAATTACAAATAAAATAAAGGCAGCTTTAAGTGCTTAAAATGCCTTTTGATATTCTAGGAATTAATAAAACCTAATAGCCTTTTTAGTAAGATTAGTTAAAGGGCTTATAAGGTTTAAGAAGTTATTAATAAACTCTTAATAAAAATTTATAAAGCTTAAGAAACTTTATACCTTATAAACTATTTAAGGTAACTTTTAATCCTAAATAGCTATAATCTTTTTTAGGTTAGAGCAGATAGCCTTTTTAGCTTTTATAATAAATTCTAGGTACTTTACCTTTATAACTATAAATATATACTTATTAATATTTAAGTATAGCTTAGTATATTTTAGCTATTATAAGACTTTTTATACTTTTACTATATAATCTTTTTTAAAGCCCTTAGTATAAATAAGAATATTATTTAAATAAGCTATTATAAAGTCTCCTAATATATTCCCTAAGGTATTATTAATATATTATTAAAAAGTAATAAGTACCCCTATTAAACTAAAAGGGCAAACTAGCTACTTAAAGAGTTTAAATTATATTTAGAATACTATTAACTACTTATTTCCTTTAGTAACCTATAGCTTATAAAAGGCTATATAAATATTAAGCTTAGTAAAGTATTTTGCCTTAGCTAGAAAGTAAAGGGTTTTTTTAATTAAAGGAAGGGAGTACTTATCCTAGGCTATAACTTTATTTAATACCTAATAGTTTATATAGAATTACTAACCCCCTTTTGCTTTCTTAATAAGTAAAACTAAAGCCCTAGCTAATAAAAAGCTAGCTTATATTTAACCTTTATTTATTAGATTTATAATTTGCTTTTATATCTTTAAGAGCTGCTTTTAAGGTATATTATATAAGGGAGCTTAAGGAAGTTTAAAGTCTATACTATTAGGGTTTTTCTATATTTAAATATAATAGTTTATAGTCCCTTTATATAATAATAATATATTTACCTTTTCTTTATTAAATAGGTCTTTAAAATTTTAAAGCTCTTTTAGTAAGTAGTCTAAAAGCGTTTTAACTAGGTCTAGTTTAGGTATAAAAATGTTAAGTATTAAGGTTATATTTTATAAGCTAGTATCTAAGAATTATATATCTTTTTCTTTTTTTACTACTACTTATTATACTATCTTGGTATATATTAAGCCTAATATTATAATTATTAAAGTTACTACCTTTTTAGTAAATATTACTTATACTTAAAGGTTTCCTAAAAAACAAACTATAAGCAACTCCTAGGCTATATAAATTATAATATTATATTACTTTAACTATAGGGTTTTTAAGATATATAACTAAGTAAGACCTAGGATTATATATACTAAGACTAGAAAACTCTATTGATTTATATTAGTAGTAAACTAGGTAACCCTAAATATTATAATTAAGCCTTAGTAATAGCTATTCTAACCTTACTTTTTAATAAAAATAGCTATTTAAATTATTTAAGGTTAGGCTAATAAGAACATAAGAAACCCTATACTTTATATAAAAGATTTACTTATAGTAGTATAGCTATTATACTTATTATTTACTTATATATTAGTAAAGGCTATTTTATTAAATAAAACTAGTAATAAAAAAGGAGTAGTATTTATTTTTTATTCTATTTATTTATATGTCTTAGCTATAATATATAATTAGTATAATAGTATCTTACTATTTTTTTCCCCCTTACTAAGCCTTATACTTAAAAGCTATCTTTTTTAATCTCTCTTTTACTTTAAATTTAAACTAGTAATTAGTTATATTTAGTGCGTATATAGTTATTTTTAGAGGTTATACTAGGAAAAGCTAGTAAGACTTTATATAGTAGTTTATACTATTATAATATAGGCACTGCTTATTATCTTATTATATTTATATGGTTTCTTTAGAAACCTATATAACATACGTTTTTCCCTTACTTATTAATACTATAATATTTACTCTTATTATTTATATATTTCCCTTTATATTATAAGAAGAAGCTAAAGAGGGTTTAGCCTATTTATAGTACTAAAGCTTAAATTATTCCTTTAGTTTATATAACTTAATATCTAGTATAATACTTTATAGCCTAGCTACTGCCCTTTAGTAGTTAGTATAGGAAATATTGTATTTTATATAGTAATTATATATCTTTTTATTTAGAGCTATATATAATTTAAATAGTTTTATAGGGTCTGCCTAGTTATATTCTTTTATTAAGATAAGTTTCTGTTTAAATTAAATAAAAAAATTATTAAATCTTTCCCCTAATTATTATTTAACCTAGTTAAGTTTAGTAATAGTGCGCTCTTATTAGTAAAGGTTAATAAATAATAAGTTAAGATATAATAAGAACTTTACTATAAAAAAATAAAGGGATTCCCTAGCTTTAAAAAAGGGTATAATCTATACCTAAACCTAAGCTAATAAGCACTAATAAATAAAACACTATTTATTCTAATTATTACTAATAAAGGCACTATTAGCTACTAGTTTATAAACTAAAAGACTATATTAAGCCTCGTATTTAACCCTATTTCTATTATAAGGGTTACTTATATTAAGGGTTTTTTTTTTAGTTTTACCTTTATTAAGGCTACTTACTATCTACTTATGCCTAAGGTATTTACATTAGTATTAAAAAATATAGCTAAAGTGAATACTATTTATAGCTATTATTTTAGCTTAGTAATTTTATTTATTATATTCTTATTTATTATTTTCTATACTATTACTATATTTTAAAGGTATAGTAGCTTTTATATAGCACTAGTTTTAGCTAGGTTAGTTATAGTATTAGGTTATATTATATTTATTATTATTTTGTTTATTATAAGTATAACCTTTATATTATATTTATTAAGGTTTCTAGGGTAGATAATAAAAGGATAAATAATATATATTATAGTTTTACTAGAATATAACTATAAAGCTAGTAACTTAAATAAAAATATTATTTATAAAAAAAAGAAAAGGAAAAGATTTATTTAATTCTAATAACCCTGCCTTTATAGTTATATATGCAACTAGGGCCTAAGCTGCTTACGTATTGCTTACATAAAGCCGTCTGCTTTCCGGCTGTGTAAATCCGAGCTTTAAGCTTGAATCTATCACAAGTACTAATTAAAGTGGTTAGTATTAGTTGATTTTCTGTAAATAATAGTAAAGATCTAGTTTTAATTGTAAACAAGTAATAGTTAATAATAAGTAAGAAGATCTATAAGAGTTAAGTCTTCTTATTATTATAAATAAGTAGCAAAATGTCAGGAGAGTCACGAGACAAGAGCGTAAGGGTACGGAAACTCACTAGGGCAAGCCACGCCCTAGCTATATATAAGTATATAGGGGGACAGGCTTTATAGAGAAATAAAGAGGCTAGTAAGTTTAATATTTATATTACTAACCCTACTTATAGCTATTTAGCTTTAAGTATGCTTAACTATAGCCTTTACTTTACTAATAAACCTTTAACTATAATAAAATATTTACTTTTTTTTATAAGAATAGTAAACTATTAGCTTAGTAAAGATATTAATTTAAAGAATAAATATATAAGTAAGTAGCTATATTAATATAATAACTATATAGGCATTAAATAAACTTAATAAAAATAGAAGTAGCTCTAACATTACTATAGTATAAAATATTATATTATAGCTAGAAACCCCTATACTTATATTAAAGAATAAAACAGAAAAACCTGTAGAAATAAGATAAACTTACCTTAATAGCACTATAAGTAATTAGTATTATTAGCTTAAACCCTAGTGCACCTAAACCTAAGATATTAATATATAAGCTAATAAAAAAAAGAATTAAATTAAGAACTTAAGGAAGTTATAAAAAAGCTATACCTTATTTAGAAGCGCATATAACTTAAGAAAATATAGTAGGACTTAATAAACCCCTTAGTAATTATGCTAAAAAAGCCTAGTCTAACTACTTCCTTTTAAATAAATACTCTAAGTAATTAATTAATAGTAACTTACCTATAACATAGCCTTATAAAAGTATAATTAAAAGCCTTAGTTTATAAGGGAAATAGCTATAAGAACTTATAATCCTTTTTAAAAGACTTAAATATAGCTTTTATTATAAATAAAGCAACCTTTACAGACGATTTAACCAAGGTTACCTATGCTAGCAGCTACTTAGCAAAGAAAGCAAAGTAATAATAAAATAGGTATATAGCTATAGATAGTATTATAGACTTTAATAATTATAGCTAGAAGGACTTTATTATATAGCTAAAGAACAGAGTAATAAATAAGAATATATACTATCTAAAAGTAATAAAGTTACTATTAGAGTTATAATAATAAGATAATTAGCTATTTATAGTATTTATTAAGATTTAAGAAAAAATAAAGGGGGAGTTACCTAAAGATATTCCTAAGAGAATTTAAATTTATATGTTTATTAATAGCTTAAACTATACTATAAGAAAGCAGGTTCTTAGCTAAGAGTTCCCTAAGTCTTAGGTACACCTTATTAAATAGGGTTATAAGGCAGAAGTAGCTATTAAGGGGTATAATAAAAACCCTATTCCTATAGGAAATAAGCTAGATTAATATTGCTATTAAAGGACAAGTAGGGAATAAGTAGCAAGAGAGAGATAACCTAGGTGTCACGGTTAGAGGTCTACTAGTGGAGTGAAGGCTGTAGTCAAGCGTACTTAAAGCTAAATAGCTATAAGTAGGGTTAGTAATATAAAGGTTATATTTACTAGCCTCTTTATCTCTTTATAAGGCCTGTCACCTTATATACCTATATATAGCTAGGGCATGGCTTACCTTAGTAGGTCTCTATTCCCTTATGCTTTTATTTTATAACTCTCCTAATAAAGCGCCTCCTTTTATCTGTAATTACCCTTAATTATTATAAATAGTCTTAGGCCTTATTCTTTGCTTTCTTATAACTCTCTTACTATAACCTAACAAGCCCCTTTTCTTAAATATATAACTCTTATATTATTATTTATTATAACTTTACTAAATATATATATCTTACTAAGCCTATCCTGCTTTCTGTCCTTTTAATAATAAATCTAATCTTATAATAACCTTATAGTAAGGTCTCTGCTAGGTTCTAGCTTATACTTATTATTCATGTACGCTAGGTAGCTAGAGCCACTAACTAGTTCATTAACTAACTTCTTAATATAGGAAAAACCCTAAGATAGGGGAGAAAACCCATATTCTTCCATATAGCTCCTGCTAAGCCTTTAATATAGAGTCTTTATTGTTTTTAACTATTAGTATAAGATATCTGCCAGTTCCCCCAGAACTGCAGACAATAACAGAAGTATGGTCGTGCTTTATATAAAAGGTTAGTATATTAGTAAAAACCCCTTATAAGCACCTTCCCTCTTAATCCAGCTCTTCCTCCTTTATTCTATTATTTCCGTTACCTCTAGTCCTATTCTTAGCCTTAATATTGTAAATCTGCCACGCCTTACAAAGCTCCTCTGCCAACCTATACTGCTAAAGTTGCCTAGTTAAGAGCACCTACTTTATAATATTTAGTGCTAGCTTTTTATTATTAAGCGCTGCTTTAAGTTCCCATGGGTTTCTTATTATTAGTACTACTGGGATTAGCCTTAGATGGTTATGTTTTAGGCATGACAGGATAAGGTAGTAGATATCCTCGTCTCCTCCCTAGTATTAACATATTAGTGATGTTACCTTAGGCACCTGTTTATTATAAAGGAAGGCATTTAGCCTTATTTTTTCTGTTTAAAGCTGCACTAAGGCTATAGATTTATGCTTTAGCAGGCTATTATAAAGCCTTGCTATCTTTTTTATGCTCTTAAAGTTAGGTTCCTTGTTAGCTACTGTTGCTTTTGCCTGTTCTTTTCTTACTTAAGCCTTATGCCTTTGCTATATCTACTGTTTTTCCTACTCTCTCTCTAATTTCTGTCTAGCTATAAGGCTGCCAGGGAGGGGGGGGGGGCATTAGGAAACGCCTTATAGTGATTATATTAGCAGCCCCTTCCTTAGCGTTATAGCTATAATGCTATTAAATTACAGGCCTGCTGTATTTTCTTGCTTATGCTACTATCCTTAAGTCTTTAGTAGAATTGTTATTTAATGTAATTAAGGTACAGATCTACTAGCAGTACTACTGCTTTTATCTCTAAGAGTGTTACTAGTATCGCCTTATATGCCCTTATAACCTGCCTTAAGTATTTATTCTGTTCCCTTATAAATGCCTTTACTACCCCCTGTACTACCCCTTCTGGCTTGCTATAGGTGTGGTATATCCTAGCTTTATAGGCTATTATGCTTTTTATTACCTGTATATAAAGGGATCTTATATACTTTAGTTAGCATCCCTATATAAACACAGCTAGTACTATAAGTACTAACTTCTGCCGTAATAATTTAGCATTCACCTTCTCTATGTGGTTTAACTAATAAAGCTTTTAGTAAATCCAAACCCTTAGGAATTGCACTAATTGTGTTGGTTGTATTGTTGCTCTTTTAAGTCAGATTATCATTATAATTACCTGCCTCTTTCTTGTAAAGTGCATTAGCTTGCTCTTCCCTAGGTTAAACCTTAGCTTATATTCCTTTAACTACTCCTTATATATTTTTTAAGCTCTTTCTAGTTATACTTTTATCTCCTTTACTGTTTTTCTATATACTATAATATTTATATTATCTAAGAACCCTAATATTAATGTTAATTCCGCTACTACTAGTCTTTAATATAGTAGTATAATATAAAGCAGGAAGAGGATAGAAGACGCTAGTAACCCTTGTAAAACCCCTATAGTAACTTAGATTTTCTTAGTAATATGTCTGTTAAACGCTAATTATGCTCTCCTTTTTAACGTAAAGCCCTATGCCTATTTAGCCATTTACCCTAGCAGTCCTAACTCCTTTATAGTGCAGATTAATCGTTTATAGCTAATAGTGTTAAATGCCCTAGTAATATCTAGCTATAGTAATAATGCTATTCCCTGGTAATACTACGCTATCCTTATAACCTCTTTTAGCGTACTTAGTGCTACCTTTGTTAATCTGCCAGCCCTGTTGCCTATTTATATGTTTAGTAGTATATTTACCTTCCTTTGCTATAATGGTAATCCTCCTTATAATAGCTCCCTTAATCACTTTTCCCATTATATTTAATAGTAATATCGGCCTTTATCCCCCTGGTCTGCCTAACTCCTTAGGGGTCTTCCTAGGTTTGCATAGAACTACTACCTTTACTTGCTAGAAGGTGGCCGGATGGTGTCCTAAACTATAGTATGCATTAGCTAGACGTATTAAACATAATATTAGGGCTGCTTTACATAGCTTAAGGAAACCTATTAGCAGCTTGTCCGGCCCTAGGGCTTTCTAACTTGCTATATTCTTTATAACTTCTTTAATTTCCTTCTTTATAAACACGGGAGCTACCTAATTATTACTATAGTATTTTATCTCTGCCTTTATCTCTAGACCTAGAGCCCTAGCTGCAGATGAAGGAAAGAACCTCTTTATAAATGCCTTTGCCTTACCCTTGTGTGTAACCTCTACTGTCTCCTCCCTGCTATTATCTCTTAGCCGAGTTAGTAGTGGGACCTGTTGTATTTTAGGAGGAAGTTTACTTTATAGCTAGGCCTAGCGCTCTAGGGTCTAAAGGCTCCCTTTAGACCTAAATAACTTACTAACTGCTTATTGCTAACTACTTTTCTTCTTTTTTAAGACTATATGATCCTGTTTTCCTATAGCTTCTTTTAAGGCCTGCTATGATTCCTATGTCTGTTAATGCTATTACTGCTTATTAGCATGTCTTGCCTCTGCTATTATATTCTTTACTCTTTTATTCTACTAAGGCTATGGTTTGCTATGCCCTTAAGGTCGTTTAGGTGCCGTTATATTAGCTATCTCTATAAGTTACTAGGTAAGCTATTTTGCATAGTTATTGATTTTTTGTTGGTTGCTTAGCGGGAGCTCTAACCCCTCCTTTCTAAGCCTATTTA
This sequence comes from Aciculosporium take MAFF-241224, assembly GCA_000222935.2. NCBI lineage: Eukaryota > Fungi > Ascomycota > Sordariomycetes > Hypocreales > Clavicipitaceae > Aciculosporium > Aciculosporium take. Next base: position 36,849 of record AFQZ01000211.1, on the reverse strand, counting down.
AAGCCTTTGCTATAATAAGGTTCTTATTTGCTATCCTCTAACCCTAGACTAACCCTAGGCTGTCGCTTAATTCCTTGCTTGTCCTAATGCTAATAAGCTAAGGCATATGGTTAGATCTAGCGATTTCTACTAGCCTAATAAATTTAATACTAACATTATAAGTGGTCTATACATAGTTAATAGTACTATCCCTGCTGCTATATTCTCTCCTTATTACTTCCCTAAACAGCATAGCTAGGCTAAGTTACTACCTTATTATAAATTCTAATATCTTATTATGCCCCTAAGAGGTTTAGCCGAATCTATCCCATAAGGGGTGGTGTTAGTTAAAGTCCCTTATAAACACACTCTAGCCCTTTGCCTAGGTATTAGTAAAGTGTTATAAAGGCGTCTGCTACTCCCTTTTATAAGCCGGGGAGTAGATATTATATACCTCTACTCTGTATAGTTTAATACTATACTAATCCTCCTCCCTCCCTATAGTTTAAAGTTCTATCTTAACCTTCTAATATATATAAATTGCTATTCTTTTACTATATATTACTAATATGTAGTGCCCTTAAGATAGATTTAGCAGTATACTGTTATAACCTCCTAGTTCCTGGATGGCTATTACCTTAGGGCTAATGTTATGCCCTAATACTAGATGTACTAGATTGCTTTTCTTCTGTGTATTTTAGTATATAACCTTAATTATATACTCTATTATGTGCTTTAGAGCTCCCTGGTTAGGCTAGCTCTAGTATTGTTTTGCCCTCTTATTAGTTATAAAAAGGCCAGCATTATGCCTTTCTCTGCCGGTCTCTGTTGTCCTAATTATAGCTTATAGATTTATCTTATAGAAGGGCCCCTTAGTTATATACTCCTTCCTCTTAGCTACCTCTTTATTAGTCCCCTAGTCTCTTCTCTATAATAACCCTTACCTATAGCAGCTATTACAACCTCTGGCCAATGGCCGCAGAAGAACAGCGGCCTTATAGTATAAGCCTCCCTAGCCTGCTGCTATCTATTATTGCTTACTAAGCACAGCCAAGACCATAGTAGGTATGCCCCTGTATAATTTAGGCATCTCTCCTGTACCTTACCTGTTAATATTAGGCAAGTCCTCTCTCCCTTAGGGTGTTTTCTAGCAGCATACCTGCTATATCTTGCTTTCTTCTTACAGTACCTAGTAATATACCTAATCTTATAGTAGTTATAATATTACTTTAGGTGGATTATCTTGTTATATAGCTTAGTGTTAAAAATCTCTGCTTAGTATACTATTCCCCTATAGCATAGGCGGTTCGCTGCCTTAGTGCCCTTAATACTAACTACTAGTAGTGCCCTTGTTACTAATCCCTTTAGCTTCTATACTATTATCTTTACTGTGTTTAAACCATTTTCATTTTTAATATTCTTCTTTATATTCTTAATTGCAATGTGGTTTGTTAATTGTATTAGAAATCCCTTAATAATCATACTAAACATCTTCCTATTTACTTCTGCCTTAAGTTTAAAGGCAACTCTTACCTAGGCTATGTTTTCCTTTTATTTCCTCCCTACTTTAGTAAACATAATAACTATGTCTTTACTCTGTAGTTAGTGTGCTACTACTGCCTCCTTTATACTAATAGCGCTGTTTACTGCCTTTATAATCTCCCCTAGTAATTTATTCCTAACTACCTTACTAATAGTGTTTTCTTTTACTATTGCTTCCTAGTAATAGTAGGCTAGTATTACTATACTCTCTGTTTAGGCTAGAGGAATTATTGTCTTTTGCCCTGTAACTCTGTAAGCTATAATAGTTACTTAAGTCCCCTTAACTGCTGATCTAGTCCTAGGAATAGCCTTTATTACCTCCTTAACTGCCTTCTTAACTATAGTTTCTACCTTACTATTAACTGCCTTTATAATTAAAGCCTATAGGCCTTCTATACTAGTTCTTATTTAGGCTATCTTCCCTTCTGTATTTATAGTAATTTATATAATAGTTTTAATAAAAGCTTATACTTTTATTATTTCTACCTTTAAAATAACTTTTATTATTAATTCCTTTAGTAATTTTATTTTATTCTTTAGTTTTTCCTATACTACTACTACTCTAGAATTCTTTCCTTAAGGCTGTATTTCTTCCTAGGTAATGCCCTGTCCTTTATTAGTTACAGATTTATATAAAAATTTATTAATTATTATGCCCCTTATACTGCTTACTTCCCTTATATAATGCACTATTACTAGGGGGGGTAATTAATAATAAGGAATCCGATTCTGTGCTTCTTTTCTGTTTTAGGCGTAATACCGCGTCGTATCCGCGGTGTTTTTCAAAATCCAAGGAATTTTTGACTTTTATACTCTTCTAGCTTATACTTATTCTTAATATTAACTCTTATAATATTACTAATATCTCTTATAATTAGTTATGCATATACTCTGCTACCTTGCTGCTTTCTTAATATTAACTCTTATAACATTACTAATATCTCTTGTAATATGTTATGCATATACTCTGCTACCTTGCTGCTTTCTTAATGTTAACTCTTGTAACATTACTAATATCTCTCGTAATATATCGTGTGTATACTCCGCTACCTTACTGCTTTCTTAATATTAACTCTTATAATATTACTAATATCTCTTATAATATATTATATATATACTCCGCTACCTTACTGCTATTCTCCTTTTATAATCCCTTATAATGTTTTATATATTAAAGTTCTTTTTTAGAACCTAGGAATTTTCTAATTTATTATAGCCTTTTTACTTTATTAAGTATTTATACTACTTACCTTAATACTTATATATTATAATATACTTAACCTTATATAATTCCTAGTTATAAATAAATAGCTATAATATTACTATAGCCTTATTAGGATTTAAACCTTTATATAGCTCTAAACTTATAATATTAAATATATTATATAGGCATATATTATTTAAAAGCTTTAAATAATAGGCTAGTTTATATATACTTACTTTCTCTAAAACTTTAAAAGATTTTAAATACTTTACTATAAGCTTTTTACTTAGTTATTAAAGGTTAATATTTTTAGTTAATAAGAGTATATAATTACTTAGTAAAAAACTTATTAAGCCTCTTTTCTTATTATAATACTTTATATACTATTCTTAAGTTATATAAAGTAGCTACTTAGTTGCCTTATATTATTATTATAATTCTTATTCCCTTATATCTGCTTATATATTTATAATATTTAGTGCCTTTATAATATAGTTTAGGCCCCTTAGCTAATAACCTTATAATAACTTTACTAAAAAGTAGCTATAAGCTAAGTGCTTATTAGTATTATAAGTATATTAAGCTAAATATAAATAGTTTTTCTAGTTTATTTACTTTTATACTCTAAATACTTTAAGGTAGTGCTTTAAAACTTAGTTAACCCTTTTTATTTATTTATTTATTTATAGGTAAAAAGTAGTACTAAGTAGTTGCTTAGTTACTAATAAGTAGTAAAAAGTTCTTTAAAAACTACTAATAAATATTATTCTTTTATTTAAAATAATTCCTTTTAGTATATTATAGTCCTTAAATATATATTTAAGGAAGATAATAATAAGATTATTACTTATTATTCTTATAAATATAGCTATATATAGCGTATATTTTAAGAATTAATTTATAATAATAAGAATTATATTATGCTCCTTTTTGCTAGGTTATTTTATTAAGAGAAGGCTAGTAATAAAGTCTATAAAAAGCTTCAAAAAGGTTTACTAAGAATTAGTAATATAGCTAACTTACTATAAAGTTAGTAAAACCTAGGCTTATTAACTTAATAGTTTAAGCATAAGCTTATATAGTTTTTTATATCTTTTTATAATCCTAGCTAGTAGTACTATTTAGCTACTTTATAAATTATCTTACTTATACCCTAGTATCCTTGTTAGGAGAGTTACAAGATAAGAGCATAAGGGTACAGAGACCTACTAGGGCGAGCTATGCCTTAGCTATATATAAGTATATTTGGGAACAGGCTTTATAAAAAAATAAAAATGCTAGTAAATATAACCTTTATATTACTAATTTTACCTATAGCTATTTAGCTTTAAGTATACTTAACTATAGCCTTTACTTTACTAGTAAACCTTTAATTATAATAAAATATTTGCTTTTTTTTATAAGAATAGTAAACTATTAGCTTAATAAAGATATTAATCTAAAGAATAAATATATAAGTAACTAATTATATTAATATAATAACTATATAGGTATTAAATAAACTTAATAAAAACAAATATAGCTTTAGTATTACTATAATATAAGATATTATACTATAGCTAAAAACCTTTATACTTATATTAAAGAATAAAACAGAAGAACCTATAAGAATAAGATAAATATACCTTAATAATACTATAAGTAATTAGTATTATTAGCCTAAACCCTAGTATACCTAAACCTAAGATATTAATATATAGGCTAATAAAGAAAAAGAGTTAAACTAAGAACTTAAAAAAGCTATAAAGAAGCTATACCTTATTTAAAAGCATATATAACTTAAGAAAATATAGTAGGACTTAATAAACCCCTTAGTAATTATACCAAAAAAACCTAGTTTAATTGCTTTCTTTTAAATAGATACTTTAAGTAGCTAATTAATAGTAACTTACCTATAATATAGCCTTATAAAAGTATAATTAAAAGCCCTAGTTTATAAGGGAAATAGCTATAAGAACTTATAATCCTTTTTTATAAACTTAAACATAGCTTTTATTATAAATAAAGCAACCTTTATAGATAATTTAACTAAGGTTACTTATACTAGTAGCTACTTAATAAAGGAAGTAAAGTAATAATAAAATAGATATATAGCTATAAATAGTATTATAAACTTTAATAATTATAGCTAGAAGGACTTTATTATTTAGCTAAAAAATAAAGTAATAAATAAGAATATATACTACCTAAAAGTAATAAAGTTACTACTAAAGTTATAATAATAAGATAATTAGCTATTTATAGTATTTATTAAGATTTACAGAAAAATAAAGAGGGAGTTATCTAAAGATATCCCTAAGAGAATTTAGATTTATATATTTATTAATAGCTTAAATTATATAATAAGAAAGCAGGTCCTTAGTTAAGAGTTTCTTAAGTCTTAGGTATACCTTATTAAATAAAGTTATAAGGTAAAAGTAGCTATTAAAAGATATAATAAGAGACCCTATCTTTATAGAAAATAAGCTAGATTAATATTACTATTAAAGGATAAGTAAGGAATAAGTAATAAAAAAGAAATAACCTAGGGCTAGTAATCTTATTTTTATTTTAAATATAAAAAATACAGCTATATTACTTCTTATTATAAAGCACCTAATTATAAGATATATAAATTAAATAAGTATATAATAAGTTTATACTATAGTAACTATAAAAAAGTAGTATAAGCTATATACCTAAATATAATACTAATAACTATAGTATATACTTAAGGATATATTATTATAATTAAACCCTTAGACTAAATTAAGAACTTTAAGAATAAAAATAATAACTCCTAAATAAGAATAAAAATAAAACTATAATAAGAAGGAAGCTAGGTAATAGTAAATATACTATTTAACCTAGGAATAACAAACTTAATAATATATTTAAACTTATTATCTAAAGCTAACTAGAATAAGGTAGAAGTAAATAAGGTAAAGCTAGAAAGCATCTTACTAATAAAACTAAAGCACTAGGGTATTATTAATAAAGTGGTATAAATAATAAATAGTATAAATTATAGTAAATTCTACTAACTCTACTATTATATAGTAAATACTAAAAAAGGACTAATCCTAGGAATAAACTAGGCTATAAACTATAAGCTAAAAGTACTATTATAGGCATTAAGTTATTAAAGATATTTAGTAATAAGGGAATGCCTAAAGCTAGTTACTAGTTTATAATAGATTTATTATATAAAAAAAGCAATAAGTATAATAAGAATCCTTAGCTAATATATAGTCTAACTATCTGTCTCCTAGGAAGAGCTAAATAAAAATAAAATAAATAAAGAGGTTACTATAAAAATACTTCTACTAAAATATAAAAAATTTATAAATATATTTTTAAAGAGGTTAGCTAGTAAGCTACTTTCTCTAAAAAAAAAACTTATATAATAAAATTAATAAAAGAAGGAATACTATTATAAGGGCTAATTTATAACTTAATAGAGAAAAAGCTATAAGTCCTTTATAAATACTTAGTAAATATATAAAAGAAAGGCTAGATAAGAAGATTAATAAGTCTAGCAGGAGCCTTAATATTATTTATACTAAAAAAAGAAGGCTAACTACACCTCTATATAAATTATAAAGGCCTTAATAGGGTTACTAAGAAAGTTAAGGCCCTTCTTCCCCTTATATTAAAATTATTAAATAAGTTAAGAAAAGTAATAATCTATATAAAGCTAGACTTAAAAGATACTTACTACTAGCTATATATTTATAAGGGTAATAAGTAAAAGACAGCTTTTTAATACTAATATAATTACTTTAAATATCTTATTATACCTTTTAAATTAGTAAATATACCTACTACCTTCTAAGAATATATTAATACTATATTAAGAGAGCTAGTAAATATAATATATATTATTTATTTAAATAATATCCTAATCTATAGTAGTAATATAGCTATATATAAAGGGTATATTAAACTAGTTCTATAGAGATTATATATTATAAAGCTATATATAAACCTTAATAAATACAAATTCTTAATAATAAGGGTTAGCTTTCTTAGATTTATTATTATACTAAAGGGTATTAAAATGAAACTAGAATATATTAAGGTAATAATAGAATAGCTACTACCTAGTAGTATACTAAATATATAAATCTTTTTTAGGTTTATAGGGTTTTATTAATAATTTATTAAGGCATATAGTAAAATTACTATCCTATTAATAAACCTTTTAAAGAAAGGGTTTAAAGGGACCTTTAAACTACCTTATAATATATAAGCTATATTTAAGATACTAAAATAAAATTTTTTAAAAGCATTAGTCCTAGTTTATTTTAATCTAATAGCCCCCTTTTAAGTTAAAATAAATACTTTAGTGTTTATTATTAGCATAGTATTAGCAATATTAGTGCTAGGTAATTAGCACTTAGTTACATATATATTATAAAAGTTGTTAGGTCCTAAACTTTATTATATAATACTTAATACTAAGCTACTAGTGTTGGTAACGCTTAGGTTACAAGTATGCTGCAGCACAAATGTAGGGGGGGGGGGGTTTAATATTTAATTCATCTATGTCTCTAAAAGAGGGGAAGAAGCAGGCTATAATGCAGAGGTATGGTGTTGTGGCCACAGTACAGCCCCAGGTTATATAACCTGTAATCTAGCTAATTAGGGTGCGTGCATTCTATATATAACCTATAATTTCTGGTTAATGCAGCATATCCCTTCAATTATCCATACAAGTAATTCCGACACTTACAAATTCTCTCTTTATTAAAGAAGAAGAGGAATCGCTTTAAAAATGTATAAAACGCCCTAATAATAAGATATCAACCAATAAGTAATAAAGCAAAAAAAAAACATCCTTCAAATGAATGACTTTTGTTGGTCTAGGTCAAATGGTTGTGAGGGCTAAAGAGTGTTGTAGGGGGGGGGGGCTAAAGAGTGTAATTCCCGCGTTTAATCCTACTAAATTGGGCGCTTATAATTGCGTTCAAATTTATTAAATTTAAGCTCTTTATCAGGCGCTTAATTTGTCGTTGGATTTGGTAAGGAATTAGGACTTTTTCATTCTTTGGCGGCTCTGGCAGCAGCTCTTGCAGCAATTCTTGCAACAGGTCTTTTAACCCATCCTTCTATACAGATTTAGGCTTTATTCTTCGTTATAAAGGTTTTAAGAGCTTTATTCAGTAAAGCTTTTATTATTATATCCACAGGATTATCATTGCTATTAATCCAGCGTATCTCAGCTACTTCCCTCCTCTTATATAACTGCCATAAAGCTATAATATTAATCATTAGCCTCTTTTCCTTTATCGTCCCTAGCTTAATAATATATTTATATAGTAAGAAAGAGTTAGTGCATATTATTATCAGAATTTTCAGCTTGTTTAATTAGTTAGTAATAATATTTAGAGTAGTGCTTATTATGTAGGCAATGTTAACACCTTAAACCATCCCATATAGCTCGGAAGCTAATACACTTCTTGTGACTCTTTTAGATTTTATTAAGCTATATATTATGATATTTCCTCTAAGGGTGAATTTAAAGGTATTATTATCCTTCCTTTTATTGCTTAGGATAATCACATAGCCTAGTTAAGAGCTAAGGTCTTTATTATTTATAAAAGAACCGTTAATAAAGACATAAAAAGCAGCGTTTTTTAGTAAGAGAGATATATATTAAAGTCCATGGTCTTAATTGTTAATATGCTATTAAAGTCTTTTATTAAGCATTAAAACATCGTCGGATCCTGGATATTAGACTTAGGCAGCAACAGAAAGATTGTAAGATGCTTTAGGTTAATATATTAGAGCAATATACGCTCCTTATGCTCGCTGTTTAACATATTTCGCTTGGTCGGTCGGGTTATTAACTTGTAATAGCTTCCTTCCTTATGCCTTTTATTGCAAAAAGAAGGTATTATTATCAACTTTACTTAAAATGCAACTATTGAACATTAACAGTATTAAAATCGTTAATCTCTCTTTTAGCTTTGCAAGGAATTCAGCGTTTTTTAACTTAACCTCTTTGCAATTTAAAAACTTAGCATTACTAAGTCCTAAGGTATTATTAGTCTGCATTCTAATAATTCCAAAACATAAGCTTTTGCCAGAAGAAATAAGGAGGTAAGGGTTATATGTAGAGGTTATTATCTGTAGCTTTTAACAATAATAATTAAAATACATTAACCACTAATGTATGCCAGCCTCTGCTATTCCGTATAGCGGCTTAATTACGACCATAATGACGTCTGGCGGGTAAAGGTGTGTAATTTATGCTAGAAGCTTCGTAAGAATTATGCAATTAAGCTTCATTTATAACTACATATATGCTTAGGTAATATCCCTTAGCTAAACCATAATGCCTTCCTTTTTTAATAAGGGAGCAAGGGTAATGATAAGCCTTTAACTAGCTCTTTAAATTATTAGGGACTACGTGAGAATAACTTCTTTTCCTTAGTTGCTATGGCCTTAGATAACATATTGTGACTTTTTATACAGGGAGTTAGTTGCCTTGCCTTTAACTTCTCTTATTATTCGTAAGCTAAAGAGTCTTTTGCCTCCATGCCTTTGCAGGTTGAATTTTACGAATTTGAATATATTTCTTACTAGTAAAGCATTAATCTCTGCTTTATTAGAGAGTTTAAAAGGTTCTCTAGGTGTATTGATTTTTCCTTATGTGCAAAGGTTAATTATAAGTTAAAAATCAGCCTTTTCTTTCTTAATAAGAAAAGCCTCTGCTTAAGGGTGTTTCTAGGGTCTTCCACGTCCTCTTTATAGTAGAGTTATTAGGTTATTAGGGGGGTTTTTATGATTTTTATTACCTTAAACCAGGTCTTCCTTATAAACCAGGTTTTCTTTATAAGAAGATTCTACCTCTAGCAAGGTTATATACGGTTTAATAACTATAGACCAAAACTTTATAGGGCTATAAGGCATCTTAATAATGCAAGTCTCTCCTTCTATTAAGAGAAGCTTATAGGGGCCAGTTTATCTGCCTTTTTTGCAATAAACTCATACATTAGAATTTAAAGGAAGAGTGTATATAGGCAGGGTTATTAGGCCGTTATAGGTATTAAGAGCATCGTAGACTTAGCGTCTTACAAGACTGTATCTTACTTTATTTATTGCTTTTTAAAGTATCTTAGCTCTTTAGGTAACTATAAAGCTTAGGGGGGAATTATTCATTATCCTTAGATAGGTTCTAAAGACTAAAAGGGTAGGAATAAGACTATTTAGACTAGCAGAGTTATTAACTGCTTTAACAGCTATTTAAAGTATTTGCTCTTTTAAGAGAAGACCGTTAGCTTTGGTCTTAATAATATTATATGCTCTACAAAGAGGGGCATAATATTGCTTAAGTTTTCTAATGCTATTGTAAGCCTTAACAGGGACTTTGTTAATATTAATTGATAATAGTCAAGCTAAATGCCTGAATTCGCTAAAAGCAAAGTTTCTTCTAGTATTGTAGACTATCCAGTCTAGGGGTCTAAGATATATATTAATCCAGCACTCTTTAAGGGCATTCCAGATATCTTAAGCTTTTTATTATTAAGGTGTAAGAAAGCGGGCAGCTTGAAATAATATTACTAAATCTATAACATATAAGACCGGCTTCTTGTTAATTTATATAATATTAATAAGGACCATGTAGTTAAATTTAATATTATCTTTAAGAGTAAATTTAAATCTACTTAGAGCTTTCGCATTTATCTGGCATTAATGGCAAGCATACGTGATTTTCCCTATGTCAGCCTTATTAAATTCTTCACCAGCCCTAGCGAGAAGGTTATTCAATCAGTTGATTAATGGATGACTAAATTAGCAATAAAGTTAACGGATTTTGGCTTTAGAAAGCATAAAGATAGCAGGTTCTTAAGAATTAGCTGTCTACTAAGGATGTCCCTATTTCCTAATAATAGGTACCTTTTTATCTCCTTAGATTAGAAGATTCTTAAGATTATTAAGTTTAACACCTATTTTATCTATATTTATAATAGAATATAAAAACAGTGTAGTATTATTAAGCATATAAAAGGGTATTATACTAAAGATTATTAGAAGCTTTAAAATACCAGTTAAAGTCATAGTACTGGCTCTAAAGGTAATGGTTCTTTAGTTAGAAGAATGCTTAATTATAAGGTTTTTTATAATTTTTATTAGAGCGTTAACTTAGCCTTGGCCAGCAGTTAAAATTCCTAATGCTCCTGTATCCAGGAGTATACCGTAAAATGTATCTGCTGTATATCTTATATCTATAAGATATACGTGTTATTGAGGTTGTTTATTAGTATTATGGTTATAGGGGTCTTTAAGAAATAAGGCATGTTTAAAAGCATTATCCTATAAGAAGTTTATGGTTAATTAGGAAAAGAGTGGGGGATTTAGTGCTTATGTAAAGAATGCTATAAAGGAGAGAGTATTACAAGCCTTTTTATTATCTGGTTTCTCTTTTTTATTAGTAGTAAGGAAAGCAGCGTTCTAAGCGGCTTTTTTATATTTATCCTCACTGCTATTATTAGTAGCAGTAAGTTAGGCTATTTCGCCTTTATAGGCCTATAGGAATGCATAGTATTAGCGTTTATAGGGTGGTTTTTAGTGTTTTCTGTTATTCTACTAAGTTGCTTTTACTTTCTTCTGCTTAGAGGCAGGATAGTTAGTTAACTAGTATCCTTCTTTATAGTAGATAAAGTATTTCTTTAAGCTTGCTCTAGCTTAAGGTTTTTCATAATATATAGCTTATAAATAGCGTTAGTCTGTGAATATTGCTGTGTTAGTGTTTTAGTCTGTAGACTAGGCAATAAGGGCAGTTAAATTATTGTTAGTAGTTGTTAGTAACTAACTTATAGAGGTTGGTGGTATGTCTATTGCTAAGAGGCAATTTCGAAGATTACCAATAAATCCTTCGAAGGTTGGCACATTCCTAAATTTAGTATTATAGAAATCGTTGTTATTTTCTATTGCTTGTCGTACTTAATGAAGAAGAATTGTATCTTATTTAAGAGGGTCATAAAGGCTATTAAATATCTTTATAAGTCGGTTAAGAAGAATTTCTAAGCATTCTAACTTATTCTTTATTAAATGTTCTATAATGATATAGTAAAGGCGTAGATCGGCAAATTGTGTTTTATAAAAGCTCTTATTCTTAGGTGTTTCAAAGTAATTCCTAATGTTCTGAGTCATCTCCTTAAATGGGATTGTCTTTGCTTTAAAGTATTTAAGGAAGTATGTATAGGCTTTACCTTAAAGCATAATAAAAAAGGCTTTTAGTTAAAGTAAGGGGGAAACTACTACTTAAGAACATTTCTCTTTAAAATATAATAACTTTTTATTAATAAAGTCATACACTTCTTTAGAATATTATTCTTCTTTTTAGTAAAGTCTCTTAAGAGTATTAAGGGCTTTTTAATTACTATTAGAAAGTGTTCTAGTTAGGGTTTATAGTTCTGGGGGAGGGTCTTTAGTTAAATGAAAATCTTTATTATTAGAGTTCTTATTATTGGAAAGTTTAAGTCGTTAAATCTCTTCTCCTTTCCTAGTTGCTTTTTCTAGTAAAGGTTTGTATTCCGTATCAGGGTTAATGTTTAAGATATTAATAAGATCTTTAGAGACATTTAATCTCAATCCTCTGGCTATTTTAACACCATTGTTATTAAGGTAATCACGAAGGGTATACTTAAGGTTATTATTAATTTTATTAAAAGTATCTTTTATCTAATTTTTATAATCTTACTAGAAGTTAATAAGGAGATTGCGCCCTTTTCCTTTGTTAAGAATATAGTAGTTAATCGTATATATAATACGGTTATTAATCTGTTGTTCAGTAGCTGTATTAACATTAATGTTGTTAACTAACTTAGTTTAATTAAAGGATAGAATTAAACAGTGCTTATAAAGTTTTTAGGGTAGGGTGCTCTTTAGAAGTTCTCTTCTATAGATATCCTTTTAGAGTTATTCATCAAAATCATCCATTTTTCCTTAGCTTAAAGACATTTTGGTGTTTTGGGCTTTGTGTTCAGTACTGATTAAAGCAGTTAGTATTGGTTGATTTTCTATAAATAACAGTAAAGATCTGGTTTTAATTGTGGACAAGTAATAGTTAATAATAAGGGAGAAGATCTATAAGAAATAAGTCTTTTTATAATTATAAATGATTTAACAGTTAACAATTAAAGAAATAATCTTTTGGTTAGCATAACATTAGAATTTCTTATAGTTACGTAAGTAAAAGCATTCGGACGAGTCTCTTCTAGGTATAACCTAGTAAATCTGTAGTTATTAGTAACCACTAATTAGTGTTAGTAATGCTTAGGTTATAAGTATGCTATAGAATAAATGTAAGGGGGGGGGGTTTAATATTTAATTTATTTATATCTCTAAAAGAGAGGAAGAAGCAGGCTATAATGCAGAGGTGTGGTGTTATAGCCACGGTACAGCCCTAGGTTACATGACCTGTAATCCAGCTAATTAGGGTGTGTGCATTCTGTGTACGACCTATAATTCCTAGTTAATACGGCGTATCCCTTTTATTATCCATACAAGCGATTCCGACAACTAGCTATATAAAAAGCTTTTTATATATAAAGATATTACCTAGCTTACTTATAATATCTAATAAAAGTAATTACTAATTACTTAAACTATAAATACCTAGTAATAAAACTAAAGCTTTTTAGTAAATAGATTATAGTATTAAATAAACTTTATTTATATGATTTTATAATTAAATATAGGCTAGGGAAGTTAAACCTAGCTAATAAACTATCTTAAAGACTAAACTACTTCTTAAAAGTAGCTATAGTAAAGGTATAGTTATTATACCGACTAATATTCTTAAATAAGTTTATAAAAAAGAAGCAGAGTAATAATAGTACTAATAAGGTAGTATATATAATAGTATTTTAAGATATAAAGGCCTTATTATAAGAGATATAAAGAAAAAGCAGTATAAGAACTATATTATTATTCATGTACGCTAGGTAGCTAGAGCCACTAACTAGTTCATTAACTAACTTCTTAATATAGGAAAAACCCTAAGATAGGGGAGAAAACCTATATTCTTTTATATAGCTTCTGCTAAGCCTTTAATATAGAGTCTTTATTGTTTTTAACTATTAGTATAAGATATTTGCTAGTTCCCCTGGAACTGCAGATAATAATAGAAGTGTAGTCGTGCTTTATATAAAAGGTTAGTATATTAGTAAAAACCCCTTATAAGCACCTCCCCTCTTAATCCGGCTCTTTTTCCTTTATTCTGTTATTTCTGTTACCTTTAGTCCTATTCTTAGCCTTAATGTTATAAATCTGCTATGCCTTATAAAGCTCCTCTGCTAACCTGTACTGCTAAAGTTACCTAGTTAAGAGCACCTACTTTATGATATTTAGTGCTAGCTTTTTATTATTAAGCGCTGCTCTAAGTTCCTGCGGGTCTCTTATTATTAGCACTGCTGGGATTGGCCTTAGATGGTTATATTTTAGGTATGATAGGATAAGGTGGTAGATATCCTTGTCTCCTCCCTAGTATTAATATATTAGTGATATTACCTTGGGCACCTGTCTATTATAGAGGAAGGCATTCAGCCCTATTTTTTCCGTTTAAAGCTGCACTAAGGCTGTAGATTTATGCTTTAGTAGGCTATTATAGAGCCTTGCTATTTTTTTTATGCTCTTAAAGTTAGGTTTCTTGTTAGCTGCTGTTGCTTTTGCCCGTCCTCTTCTCATCTAAGCCTCGTGCCTCTGCTATATCCACTGTTTTTCCCACTTTCTCTTTAATTCCTATCTGGCTATAAGGCTGCTAGGGGAGGGGGGGGGAGCATTAGGAAACGCCTTATAGTGATTACGTTAGCGGCCCCTTCCTTAGCGTTGTAGCTGCAATGCTATTAAATTATAAGCCTGCTGTATCTTCTTACCTATACTACTATCCTTAAGTCTTTAGTAGAATTGTTATTTAATATAATTAAGGTATAAATCTAATAGCAGTACTACTGCTTTTGTCTTTAAGAGTGTTACTAGTATTGCCTTATATGCCCCTATAATCTACCTTAAGCATTTGTTTTGTTCCCTTATAAATGCCTTTACTACCCCCTGTGCTACCCCTTCTGGCTTGCTGTGGGTATGGTATATCCCAGCTTTATAGGCTATTATGCTTCTTATTACCTATGTATAAAGGGATCTTGCACACTCTAGTTAGCATCCTTATGTAAACATAGCTAGTGCTATAAGTGCTAACTTCTGCTGTAATAATTTGGTATTTACCTTCTCTATGTAGTTTGACTAATAAAGCTTTTAGTGAATCTAAACCCTTAGGAATTACGCTAATTGTGTTGGTTGTATTATTGCTTTTTTAAGTTGGATTGTTATTGTAATCGCCTGCCTCTTCCTTATAAAGTGTATTAGCTTGCTCTTTCCTAGGTTAAACCTTAGCCTATACTCCTTTAACTACTCCTTACATATTTTCTAGGCTTTTTCTAGTTATACTTTTATCTCCTTTGCTGTTTTTTTATATACTATAATGTTTATATTATTTAAGAACCCTAATGTTAATATTAATTTTACTGCTGCTAGTTTTTAATATAGTGGCATAATATAGAGTAGGAAGAGGATAGGAGATGCTAGTGACCCTTATAGAACCCCTGTAGTAACTTGGATTTCCTTAGTAATACGTCCGTTAAATGCTAATTATACTCTCCTTTCTAATATAAAGCCCTGTGCCTATCTGGCTATTTACCCTAGTAGTCCTAACTCCTTTATAGTATAAATTAATTATTTATAGCTAATAGTATTAAATGC
This sequence comes from Aciculosporium take MAFF-241224, assembly GCA_000222935.2. Classification (NCBI taxonomy): domain Eukaryota; kingdom Fungi; phylum Ascomycota; class Sordariomycetes; order Hypocreales; family Clavicipitaceae; genus Aciculosporium; species Aciculosporium take. The sequence goes on along the minus strand of AFQZ01000211.1, from coordinate 21,377 downwards.
CCTAGTAATATCTAGCTGTAGTAATAATGCTATTCCCTAGTAATACTATGCTATTTTTACAATCTCTTTTAGCATACTTAGTGCTATCTCTATTAATTTACCAGCCCTATTGCCTATCTGTATGTCTAGTAGTATATAGCCTTCCTTTACTATAATAGTAATCCTCCTTATAATAGCTCTTTTAATTACTTTTCCTATTGTGTTTAATAGTAATATTAGCCTTTATCCCCCTGGTCTGCCTAACTCCTTAGGGGTCTTCCCAGGTTTATATAAAACTACTACCTTTACTTACTAGAAGGTGGCTAGATAGTGTTCTAAACTATAGTATGCATTAGCTAGATATGTTAAACATAATATTAGGGCTGCTCTATATAGCTTAAGGAAACCCGTTAGTAGCTTGTCCGGCCCTAGGGCTTTTTAACTTACTGTATTCTTTATGACTTCTTTAATTTCTTCCTCTATAAACACAGGAGCTACCTGATTATTACTATAGTATCTTATCTCTGCCTTTATTTCTAAACCTAAAGCCCTAGCTATAGATGAAGGAAAGAACCTCTTTATAAATGCCTTTGCCTTACCCTTATATGTAACCTCTACTATCTCCTCCCTGCTGTTATCTCTTAGCTAAGTTAGTGGTAGGACCTGTTGCATCTTAGGAGGAAGTCTACTCTATAGCTAGGCCTAGCGTTTTAGGGTCTAGAGGCTCCCTTTAGACCTAAATAACTTACTAACTGCCTATTGCTAACTACTTCTCTTCTCCTTTAAGACTATATAATCCTGTTTTTCTATAGCTTTTTTTAAGGCCTGCTATGATTTCTATATCTGTTAATGCTGCTACTGCTTATTAGCACGTCTTACCTCTGCTATTACATCCTTTACCCTTTTATTTTACTAAGGCTGTAGTTTACTGCGCTATTAAGGTTATTTAGGTGCTGCTATATTAGCTATCTCTGTAAGTTGCTAAGTAAGCTATTTCGTATAGTTATTGATTTCCTATTAGTTGCTTAGCAGGAGCTCTAACCCCTCCTTTCTAAGCCTGTTTAAAGCCTCTGTTATAATAAGGTTCTTATTTGCTATCCTTTAACCCTAGACTAACCCTGGGCTGTTGCTTAATTCCTTGCTTATTTTAATACTAATAAGCTAAGGCATATAGTCGGATCTAGCAATTTCCACTAGCCTAATGAATTTAATACTAATGTTGTAAGTGGTTTACATATGGTTAATAGTGCTATCCCTGCTGCTATGTTCTCTCTTTATTACTTCCCTAAATGGCATAGCTAGGCTGAGTTACTACCTTATTATAAATTCCAACATCTTATTATGCCCCTAAGAGGTTTGGCTAAATCTATCCCATAAGGGGTGGTATTAGTTAAAGTCCCCTATGAACACACTCTAGCCCTTTACCTAGGTATTAGCAAAGTGTTATAAAGGTGTCTGCTATTCTCTTTTATAAGCTAGGGAGTAAATATTATATAACTTTACTCTGTATAGTTTAATACTATATTAATCCTCCCCCCTCCCTATAGTCTAAAGTCCTGTCTTAACCTTCTAATATATATAAATTGCTATTCTTTTACTATATATTGCTAATATATAGTGCCCTTAAGATAGATTTAGTAGTATACTATTATAACCTCCTGGTTCTTAAATGGCTATTACCTTAGGGCTAATATTATGCCCTAATACTAGATATACTAGATTGCTTTTCTTCTGTGTATTCTAGTATATAACCTTAATTATGTACTTTATTATGTGCTTTAGAGCTCTCTAGTTAGGCTAGCTCTGGTATTGTTTTGCCCTCTTATTAGTTATAAAAAGGCTAGCATTATACCTTTCTCTACCAGTCTCTGTTGTCCTAATTATAGCTTATAGATTTATCTTATAGAAAGGCCCTTTAGTTATATACTCCTTCCTCTTAGCTGCCTCTCTATTAGTCCCCTAGTCTCTTTTCTATAATAACCCTTACCTATAGCAGCTGTCGCGACCTCTAGCTAATAGCCGTAGAAGAACAGCGGCCTTATAGCATAAGCCTCCCTGGCCTGCTACTATCTATTATTACTTACTAAGCACAGCTAAGACCATGCTGGGTGTACCCCTGTATAATTCGGGTATTTTTTCTATACCTTACCTGTTAATATTAGGTAAGTTCTCTCTCTCTTAAGGTGTTTTTTAGTAGTATACCTGCTGTATCTTGCTTCCTCCTTATAGTACCTAGTGATATGCCTAATCTTATAGTAGTTATAATATTGCTTTAGGTGGATTATTTTATTATATAGCTTAGTGTTAAAAATCTCTGCTTAGTATACTATTCCCCTGTAGCATAGGCAGTTCGCTGCCTTAGTGCCCTTAACACTAACTACTAGTAGTGCCCTTGTCGCTAATCCCTTTAGCTTTTATACTATTATCTTTACTGTATTTAAACTATTCTCCTTTTTAATATTCTTCCTTATATTCTTAATTATAATATGGTTTGTTAATTATGTTAGGAATCCCTTAATAATCATACTAAACATCTTCCTATTTACTTCTGCCTTAGGTTTAAAGGTAACTCTTACCTAGGCCGTGTTTTTCTTTTATTTTCTCCCTGCTTTAGTAAATATAATAATTATGTCTTTACTCTATAGTTAGTATGCTACTACTGCCTTCTTTATACTAATAGTGCTATTTACTGCCTTTATAATCTCCCCTAGCAATCTGTTCCTAACTACCTTACTAATAGTGTTTTCTTTTACTATTACTTTTTAGTAATAGCAGGCTAGTATTACTATACTCTCTGTTTAGGCTAGAGGGATTGTTATCTTCTGCCTTATAACTCTATAAGCTGTAATAGTTGCTTAAGTCCCCTTAACTACTAATCTAGTCCTAGGAATAGCCTTTATTACCTTCTTAACTGCCTTTTTAACTATGGTTTTTACCTTACTATTAACTGCCTTTATAATTAAAGCCTGTAGGCCTCCTATGCTAGTTCTTATTTAGGCTATTTCCCTTCCTGTATTTATAGTAATTTATATAATAATTTTAATAAAAGCCTATACTTTTATTATTTCTGCCTTTAAAATAACTTTTATTATTAATTCCTTTAGTGATTTTATTTTATTCTTTAGTTTTTCTTATACTACTATTACTCTAAAATTCTCTTCTTAAGGCTATATTTCTTCCTAGGTAGCGCCCTATCCTTTGTTAGTTATAAATCCAGGTAAAAATTTATTAATTATTATACCCTTTATATTGCTTACTTCCCTTATATAATATGCTATTACTAGGGGGGGTAATTAATAATAAGGAATCTAATTCTATGCTTCTTTTTTGTTTTAGGCGTAATACCACGTCGTATCCGCGGTGTTTTTCAAAATCCAAGGAATCCTTATAATAAATTTACCTTATAAGAACTATATATTTAAGTAGTATATTAATAGTAACCCTATTTAATAATATAGTATTTAAGAGTTTAAAGTAAGCTAGTAGTAAAAAGACCTTCCTAGCTATATATCTAAGTAGTATAAGAACTATATATTTAAGTAGTATATTAATAGTAACTTTATTTAATAATATAGTATTTAAGAGTTTAAAGTAAGCTAGTAATAAGAAAACCTTTTTAGCTATATATTTAAGTAATATAAGAGCTATATATTTAAGTAGTATATTAATAGTAACCTTATTTAATAATATAGTATTTAAGAGTTTAAAGTAAGTTAGTAGTAAGAAAATCTCCTTAGCTATATATTTAAGTAGTATAAGAGCTATATATTTAAGTAATATATTAATAGTAACCCTATTTAATAATATAGTATTTTAAAGTTTAAAGCAAGCTAATAATAAGAAGACCTCTCTAGCTATATATCTAAGCAATATAAGAGCTATATATCTAAGTAGTATATTAATAATAACCTTATCTAATAATATAGTATTTAAGAGTTTAAAATAAGCTAGTAATAAGAAGACCTTCCTAGCTATATATCTAAGCAGTATAAGAGCTATATATTTAAGTAATATATTAATAGTAACCCTATTTAATAATATAGTATTTAAGAGTTTAAAGTAAGCTTATAGTAAGAAAACCTCCCTAGCTATATATTTATAAATATAGTTTATATAAGTATATAGTAATTTAGTAGTAAGACTAATAATAATTAAAAGATAAAGTACTATTAAATATACTAAACAGCTATTAAGTAAACCTATTATAATAGTAATCTAAAAAGCATAAAAATAAGATTTATTATATAAAATATAAATAGTACTGCTTAGTAGTAGTAATATAATAATTAAGAAGTACTAAGTAATTAATAAAAATAATTTATTATATTTTAATATAAGGGTATATATACTAATAGGGATATATATAAAAATTCTAATGCTTACTTATAATAACCTTATAATAAGACACTAGAGTATAAGTAAGATAATCCATAGAGTAGCTAAATAGTACTACTAGCTAAAATTATAAAAAGATATAAAAAACTATATAAGCTTATGCTTAAATTATTAAGTTAATAAGCCTAGGTTATACTAACTTTATAATAAGTTAGCTATACTATTAATTTTTAGTAAACCTTTTTAAAAGCTTTTTATAAACTTTATTACTAGCCTTTCCTTAATAAAATAAACTAGTAAAAAGGAGTATAATATAATTCTTATTATTATGGATTAATTCTTAAAATATACGCTATATATAGCTATATTTATAAGGATAATAAGTAATAATCTTACTACTATCTTTTTTAAATATATATTTAAGGACTATAATATAATAAAATAGATTATTTTAAATAAAGAAATAATATTTATTAGTAGTTTTTAAAGAACCTTCTGCTACTTACTAATAATTAAGTAACTATTTAGTACTACTTTTTACCTATAAATAAATAAATAAATAAAAAGGGTTAATTAAGTTCTAAAGTATTACTTTAAAGTATTTAGAGTATAAAAGTAAATAATTTAAAAAGACTACTTATATTTAGCTTAATATACTTATAATACTAGTAAGTACTTAGCTTATAGCTATTCTTTAGTAGAGTTATTATAAGATTACTAGCTAAGGGGCCTAAACAATATTATAAAGGTAATAAATATTATAAATATATAAGTAAATACAAGGGTATAAAAATTATAATAATAATATAAGGCAACTAAGCAGCTACTTTATATAACTTAAAAACAGTATATAAAGCATTATAATAAGAAAAGAGGCTTAATAAGTTTTTTACTAAGTAATTATATACTCTTATTAACTAAGAATATTAACCTTTAGTAACTAAGTAAAAAGCTTATAGCAAAGTATTTAAAACCTTTTAAAATTCTAGAGAAAGTAAGTATATATAAATTAGCTTATTATTTAGAGCTTTTAGATAATATATGCCTATATAATGTATTTAATATTATAAGTTTAGAGCTATATAAAGGTCTAAATCCTAATAAGACTATAGTAATATTATAGCTACTTATTTATAACTAGGAATTATATAAGGTTAAGTATATTATAATATATAAGTATTAAGGCAAGTAGTATAAATACTTAGTAAAGTAAAAAGGCTATAATCAATTAAAGAATTCCTAGGTACTAAAAAGGAACTTTAATATATAAGATATTATAAGGGATTATAAAAGAAAAAGAATAGTAAGGTAGTAAAGTATATACATAATATATTATAAGAGATATTAGTAATATTATAAGAGTTAATATTAAGAAAGCAATAAGGTAGCAGAGTACATGTATAATATATTATAAGAGATATTAGTAATATTATAAGAGTTAACATTAAGAATAAGTATAAGCTAAAACCTAGTAGAGATCTTACTATAAGGTTATTATAAGATTAGATTTACTATTAAAAATACAGAAAGCAGGATAGGCTTAATATAACGCACATATTTAGTAAGTTATAATAAATAATAATATAAGAGTTATATATTTAATAAAAGGGGCTTACTAGGTTATAGTAAGGGAGTTATAAGAGAGTAGAGAATAAGGCCTAGAACTACTATAGTAATTAAGGGTAATTATAGATAAGAGAAGGCACTCTATTAGGAGAGTTACAAGATAAGAGTATAAGGGTATAAAGACCTACTAGGGTAAGCTATGCCCTAGCTATATATAAGTATATAGGGGAATAGGCTTTATAGAGAGATAAAGAGGCTAGTAAATATAACCTTTATATTACTAACCCTACCTATAGCTATTTAGCTTCGAGTACGCTTAACTATAGCCTTTACTCTACTAGTAGACCTCCAACCGTGACAATCCTACTATAAGGTTATTATAAGTAAGCATTAGAATTTTTATATATATCCTTAGTAGTATATATACCCTTATATTAAAACATAATAAACTATTTTTATTAATTACTTAATGCTCTTTAACTATTATATTACTACTATTAAGTAGTGCTATTTATGTTTTATATAATAAATCTTATTTTTATGCTTTTTAAATTACTATTATAATAGGTTTACTTAATAGCTCATTAGTGTGTTTAATAGTACCTTATCTTTTAATTTCTATTAGTCTTACTACTAGATTGCTATATACCTATATAAACTATATTTATAAATACATAGCTAGGGAGGTTTTCTTACTATAAGCTTACTTTAAACTCTTAAATACTATATTATTAAATAGGGTTACTATTAATATACTACTTAAATATATAGCTCTTATGCTGCTTAAATATATAGCTAAGGAGGTTTTCTTATTATTAGCTTACTCTAAACTCTTAAATATTATATTATTAAATAGGGTTACTATTAATATACTACTTAAATATATAGCTCTTATACTGCTTAGATATATAGCTAGGGAGGTCTTTTTATTACTAGCTTACTCTAAACTCTTAAATACTATATTATGCTTCTTAATAATGAAAAAGCAAGGAAAAAAAAACAACACCGCGGATACGACGTAGTATTACGCCTAAAACAGAAAAGAAGCACGGAATTAGATTCCTTATTATTAATTACCCCCCCTAGTAATAGTATATTATATAAGGGAAGTAAGCAGTATAAGGGGTATAATAATTAATAAATTTTCATATAAATCTATAACTAATAAAGGATAAGGCACTACTTAAGAAGAAATATAGTATTAAGGAGAGAATTCTAAAGTAGTAATAGTATAGGAAAAACTAAAGAATAAAATAAAATTACTAAAGGAATTAATAATAAAAGTTATTCTAAAGGTAAAAATAATAAAAGTATAAGCTTTTATTAAAACTATTATATAAATTACTATAAATATAGGAAGGGAGATAGCCTAAATAAGAACTAGCACGGGAGGCTTATAGGCTTTAATTATAAAAGGAGTTAATAATAAGGTAAAAACCATAGTTAAGAAGGTAATTAAGGAGGTAATAAAGGCTATTCCTAGGACTCGATTAGTAGTTAGAGGGATTTAAGTAACTATTATAGCTTATAAAGCTATAGGGTAGAATATAATAATCCCTTTAGCTTAAACAGAGGGTATGGTAATACTAGCCTACTATTACTAGGAAGTAATAGTTAAGGAAAACACTATTAGTAAGGCAGTTTAGAATAAATTACTAAGAGAGATTATAAAGGCAGTAAATAGCGCTATTAGTATAAAGGAGGTAGTAGTAGTATATTAACTATAAAGTAGAGATATAGTTATTATGTTTACTAAAGTAAGGAGAAAATAAAAGGAAAACACAGCCTAGGTAAGAGTTACCTTTAGACCTAAGGCAGAAGTAAATAAGAAGATATTTAGTATAATTATTAAGGGATTCCTAATATAATTAATAAACCATATTATAACTAAGGATATAAGAAAGAATATTAAAAAGGAAAATGGTTTAAACATAATAAAGATAATAGTATAAAAGCTAAAGGGAATAGTAATAAGGGCACTACTAGTAGTTAGTATTAAGGGCACTAAGGTAGTAAACCGCCTATACTATAAGGGAATAGTATACTAAGTAGAGATTTTTAATACTAAGCTATATAATAAGATAATTTACCTAAAGTAATATTATAACTACTATAAGATTAGGTATATTACTAGGTACTATAAGGAGAAAGCAAAATACAGTAGGTATGCTACTAGAAAACACCTTAAGGAAGAGAGGACTTACCTAATATTAATAGGCAAGGTATGGGAGAAATACCTAAATTATATAAGGATATATCTAGCATAGTCTTAGCTGTGCTTAATAAGTAATAATAGATAGTAGCAGGCTAGGGAGGCTTATACTATAAGGCTGCTGTTCTTTTGTAGCTATTAGTTAGAGGTTATAACGGCTACTATAGGCAAGGGTTATTATAAAGGAAACACTAGGGGACTAACAGAGAGGCAGCTAAGAGGAAGGAGCATATAACTAAGGGGCCTTTTTATAAGATAAACCTATAAGCTACGATTAGGACAATAAAGACCAGCAGAGGAAGGCATAATACTAGCCTTTTTACAACTAACTAAAGGGCAAAATAATACCAGAGCCAGCCTAACTAGGGTGCTCTAAAGCATATAATAAAGTATATAATTAAGGTTATATACTAGAATATATAGAAGAAAAGCAATTTAGTATATCTAGTATTAGGAAAAGAAGCACAGAATCGGATTCCTCATCGTTAATTACCCCCCCTAGCGATAGCGCATCGCGTAAGAGAAGTAAGCAGCACAAGGGGTATAATAATTAATAAATTTTCGCGTAGATCCGTAACTAATAAAGGACGCGGTACTACCTAGGAAGAAACGCAATATTAAGGAGAGAATTCTAGAGTAATAGTAGTATAAGAAAAACTAAAGAATAAAATAAAATTACTAAAGGAATTAATAACAAAAGTTATTCTAAAGGTAAAAATAATAGAAGTATAGGCTTTTATTAGAACTTTTATATAAATTGCTATAAATGTAGGAGGGGAGATAGCCTAAGCAAGAACTAATACAGAAGGCCTATAGGCCTTAATTATAAAAGCAGTTAGCAGTAAAGTAGAAACCATAGTTAAGAAGGCGGTTAAGAAGGTAATAAAGGCTGTTTATAGGACTAGATTAGTAGTTAGGGGGACTTAGGCAAATATTATAGCTTATAGAGTTATAGGGCAGAATATAATAATACCTTTGGCCTAAATAGAGGGTATAGTAATACTAGCCTGCTATTACTAGAAAGCACTAGTAAAGGAAAGCATTATTAGCAAGGCAGTTAGGAATAGATTGCTAGAAGAGATTATAAAGGCAGTAAACAGTGCTATTAGCATGGAGGAGGTAGTAGTAGCATGCTAATTATAAAGTAGAGATATAGTTATTATGTTTATAGAAGCAGGGAGGAAATAAAAGGAAAACACGGCCTGGGTAGGAGTTGCCTTTAGACCTAAGGCGGAAGTAAATAGGAAGATGTTTAGTGTAATTATTAAGGGATTCCTAATATAATTAACAAACTATATTGCAATTAAGAATATAAGGAAGAATATTAAAAAGGAGAATGGATTAAATATAGTAAAGATAATAGTATAGAAGCTAAGAGGAATAGCAATAAGGGCACTATTAGTAGTTAGTATTAAGGGCACTAAGGCAGCGAACCAACTATGCTATAGGGGAATAATATACTAAGCAGAGATTTTTAACGCTAAGCTATATAATAAGATAATCCACCTAAAGTAATATTATAACTACTATAAGATTAGATATATTGCTAGATACTATAAGGAGAAAGCAAGATACGGTAGGTATACTGCCAGAAAACACCCTAAGGGAGAGAGGACTTACCTGACATTAACAGGCAAGGTATAGGAGAGATGCCTAAATTATATAGGGGTATATCTAGCATAGTCTTAACTATACTTAGTAAGCAATAAGAGATAGTAGCAGGCTAGGGAGGCTTATGCTATAAGGCTGCTGTTTTTCTGTAACTATTAGTTAGAGGTTATAACGGCTACCATAGGCAAGGGTTATTAGGGAGAAGAAACCAGGGGACTAATAGAAAGGTAGCTAAGAGGAAGGAGCATATAACTAAGGGGCCCTTTTACAAGACAAACCTATAAGCTAAGATTAGGACAATAAAGACTGGCAGAGGAAGGCATAATACTAGCCTTTTTATAGCTAATTAAAGGGCCAAACAATACCGGAGCTAGCCTAACTAGGGTGCTTTAAAGCACACAATAGAGTATATAATTAAGGTTATATACTAGAATATACAGAAGAAAAGCAATCTAGTACATCTGGCGTTAGGGCATAACATTAGCCCTAAGGTAATAGCTATCTAGGAACCAGGAGGCTATAATAGTATACTACTAAATCTATCTTAGGAATACTATATATTAGTAATATATAGCAGAAGAATGGTAATTTATATATACTAAAAGGTTAAGATAGGACTTTAAACTATAGGGAGGGAGGAGGATTAGTATAGTATTAAGCTATGTAAAGTAGAGATATATAACATTTATTTCCCAGCTTATAAAAGGGAGTGGCAGATGCCTTTATAATACTTTGCTAATACCTAGGCAAAGGGCCAGAGTGTATTTATAGGGGACTTTAACTAACATTACCCCTTATAGGACAGATTTAGCTAAATATCTCTAGGGCATAATAAGATGTTAGAATTTATAATAAGGTAGTAACTCGGCCTAGCTATGCTGTTTAGGGAAGTAATAAGGAGAGAATATAGCAGCAGGAATAGTACTATTAACTATATATAGACCACCTATAATGTTAGTATTAAATTCATTAGGCTAGTAGAAATCGCTAGATCTAACCATATACCCTAGCTTATTAGCATTAGAACAAACAAGGAATTAAGTAACAGCCTAGGGTTAGTCTAGAGTTAGAGGATAGTAAATGAGAACCTTATTATAGCAGAGGCTTTAAACAGGCTTAGAAAGAAGGGGTTAGAGCTTTTGCTATGCAACCAGTAAGAAATCAATAACTATATACAGTGGCTTACCTAACAGCTTATAGAGATAGCTAATATAGTAGTACTTAAGCAACCTTAAGGGCACAGTAAACTATAGCCTTAGTAGAATAAAAGGGTAAGGGATGTAATAGTAAAGGCAAGACATGCTAATAGGTAGTAGTAGTAATAATAAACACAGGAAGCATAGCAGGCCTTAATGGAAGCTATAAAAAAATAGGATTATATTATCTTAGAGGAGAAGAGAAGTAGCTAGCAATAGGCAGTTAGTGAGTTATTTAGGTCTAAAGGGAGTCTTTAGACTCTAGAGCGTTAGGCCTGGCTATAGAGTGGACTTCCTCCTAAAAGGCAACAGGTTTTACTACTAACCCGGCTAGGAGATAATAGTAAGGAGGAGATAGTAGAGGTTATATATAAGGGTAAGGTAAGGGTATTTATAAAGAGGTTCTTCTCTCTATTTATAGCTAGGGCTTTAGGTCTAGAGGCAGAGGAGGGGATAAAATACTATAATAATAATCAGGCAGTTCCTGTGTTTATAGAAGAGGAAATTAAAGAGGTTATAAAGAATATAGTAAGTTAAAAAGCCCTAGGACTAGATAAGCTACTAACAGGTTTCCTTAAGCTATATAGAGCGGCCTTAATATTATGTTTAACATGCCTTATAAATGCTTACTATAGCTTAGGATATTATCCGGCCTCCTTCTGATAAGCAAAGGTAGTAGTTCTATATAAACCTAGGAAGTCCCCTAAGGAGTTAGGCAGACTAGGGGAGTAAAGGCTAATATTACTGTTAAATATAATAAGTAAAGTAATTAAGAAAGCTATTATAAGGAGGATTATTATTATAGTAGAGAAAGGCTATATACTACTAAATATATAAATAGGCAATAGGGCTGGCAGATTAATAGAAATAGCACTAAGTATGCTAAAAGAGGTTATAAGAACGGCATGGCATTACTAGGGAATAGCATTATTACTATAGCTAAATATTACTAGGGCATTTAACATTATTAGCCATAAATAATTAATCTGTACTATAAAGAAGTTAGGACTACTAGGGTGGATAGCTAGATAGGCACAGGGCTTTATGTTAAAAAGGAAAGTATAATTAGCGTTTAATGGACGTATTACTAAGGAAATCCAAGTTATTACAGGGGTTCCGCAAGGGTTGCTAGCGTCTCCTATCCTCTTCCTGCTTTATATTATGCTACTATATTAAAGACTAGTAGCAGCGGAATTAATATTAATATTAGGGTTCTTAGATAATATAAATATTATAGTATATAAAAAAACAGCAAAGGAAATAAAAGTATAACTAAAAAGAGCCTAGAGAATATATAAGGAGTGGTTAAAGGAGTATAAGCTAAGGTTTAACCTAAAAAAGAGTAAGCTAATATACTTTATAAGAAAGAGGCAGGCGATTATAATAACAATCCGACTTAGAAGAGCAATAATATAACCAATATAATTAGCGTGATTTCTAGGGGTTTGGATTTACTGGAAGCTTTATTAGTTAACCTATATAGAGAAGGTGAATACTAAATTATTATAGCAGAAATTAGTGCTTACAGTGCTAGCTATATCTATATAGGGATGCTAACTAGAGTGTGTAAGATCCCTTTATATATAGGTAATAAGAAGCATAATAGCCTATAAAGCTGGGATATACTATACCTATAGTAAGCTAGAAGGGATAGTACAGGGGGTAGTAAAGGCATTTATAAGGAAATAGAATAAATGCTTAAGGCGGGTTATAAGGGCATATAAGGTAATACTAGTAATACTCTTAAAGATAGAAGCAGTAGTACTGCTAGTAGATCTGTACCTTAATTACATTAAATAATGATTTTACTAAAGACTTAAGAATAGTAGTATGGGTAAGAAGATATAGCAGGCCTGTAATTTAATAGCATTATAGCTATAACGCTAAGGAAGAGGCTGCTAATGTAATTGCTATAAGGCGTTTTTTAATGCCCCCCCCCCCCTCCCTAGCAGCCTTATAGCTAGATAGGAATTAGAGAGGGAGTGGGAAAAACAGTAGATTTAGCAGAGGTATAAGGCTTAAGTAAGAAGAAAACAGGTAAAAGTAATAGTAGTAAATAAGAAACCTAACTTTAAGAGTATAAAAAAAATAGTAAAGCTTTATAATAGCCTGCTTAAGTATAAATCTATAGCCTTAGTTTAGCTTTAAATGGAAAAAATAGGGCTGAATACCTTCCTTTATAACAGATAGGTGCCCAAGGTAACTTTACTAATATGCTAATACTAGGAAGGAGATAAGGATATTTACCACCTTATTCTGTTATGCTTAGAATATAACTATCTAAGACCGATTCTAGCAGTGCCTATAATAAGAAATCTATAGGAACTTAGGGCAACGCTTAATAATAAGAAGCTAGCACTAAATATCATAAAGTAGGTGCTTTTAACTAAGTAACTTTAGTAGTACAGGTTAGCAGAGGAGCTTAGTAAGGCGTGGCAGATATATAATAATAAGGCTAAGAAAGGGACTAGAGGTAATAAAAACAATAGGATAGAGGAGGAAGAGCCGGACTAAAAGGGGAGGTGCTTATAGGGGGTTTTTACTAACATACTAACCTTTTATATAAAGCACAACCATACTTCTGTTATTATCTATAGTTCCGGGGAACTAGCAGATATTTTATACTAATAGTTGGAAATAATAAAGACTTTATATCAGAGGCTTAGCGGGAGCTATATAAAAGAATATGGGTTTTCTCCCCTATTTTAGGGTTTTTTCTATATTAAGAAGTTAGTTAATGAACTAGTTAGTGGCTCTAGCTACCTAGCGTACATGAATAATATATCTAGTATTAGGGTATAGCATTAGCCCTAAGGTAATAGCTATCCAGGAACCAAAAGGTTATAATAATATACTGCTAAATCTATCTTAAGAGCACTATATATTAGTAATATATAGCAGAAGAATAGTAATTTATATATATTAAAAGGTTAAGACAGGACTTTAAACTATAGAGAGAGGGAAGGATTAATATAGTATAAAGCTATATAAAGTAAAGGTATATAACATTTATTCCCTAGCTTATAAAAGGGAGTAGTAGATGCCTTTATAACACTTTACTAATACCTAGGTAAAGGGCCGGAGTGTATTTATAGGGGACTTTAACTAATACCACCCCTTATAGGATAGATTTAGCTAAACCTCTTTGGGGTATAATAAGATATTAGAATTTATAATAAGGTAGTAACTTAGCCTAGCTATACTATTTAGGGAAGTAATAAGGAGAGAACATAGTAGTAAGAATAGCACTATTAACCATGTATAGACTACTTATAACGTTAGTATTAAATTTATTAGGCTAGTAGAAATCACTAGATCTAACTATATGCCTTAGCTTATTAGCATTAAAACAAGCAAGGAATTAAGCAATAGCCCAGGGTTAGTCTAGGGTTAGAGGATAGTAAATAAGAACCTTATTATAGCAAAGGCTTTAAACAGGCTTAGAAAGAAGGGGTTAGAGCTCCTACTATATAACTAGCAGGAAATTAATAATTATGCACAATAGCTTACCTAATAACTTACAGAAATAGCTAATATAACAGCACTTAAATAACCTTAAGGGTATAGTAAACTACAGCCTTAGTGAAATAAAAGGGTAAAGGATGTAATAGTAGAGGCAAGATATACTAATAGGTAGTAGTAGTAATAATAGACATAGGAATTATAGCAGGCCTTAACAAAAGCTATAGAAAAATAAAATTATATAATCTTAAAGGAAAAGAAAAGTAATTAGCAATAGGCAGTTAGTAAGTTATTTAAGTCTAAAGGGAGCCTCTAGACCCTAGAGCACTAGGCCTAGCTATAAAGTAGACTTCCTCCTAAGATATAATAAGTCCTACTACTAACTTAGCTAGGAGATAATAATAGGGAGGAGATAATAAAGGTTATATATAAGGGTAAGGTAAAGGTATTTATAGAAAGGTTCTTTCCTTTATCTATAGCTAGGGCTTTAGGTCTAGAGATAAAGGCAGAGATAAGATACTATAGTAATAATTAGGTGGTTCCTATGTTTATAAAGGAGGAAATTAGAAAAGTTATAAAGAATATAGTAAGTTAAAAAGCCTTAAGGCCGGATAAGCTACTAATAGGTTTCTTTAAGCTATACAGAGCAGCCCTAATATTGTGTTTAACATGCCTTATAAATGCATACTATAGTTTAAAACACTATCCGGCCTCCTTCTAGTAAGCAAAGGTAGTAGTTCTATATAAACCTAGGAAAACCCCTAAGGAGTTAGGCAGACTAGGGGGGTAGAGGCTAATATTACTATTAAATATAATAGGAAAAGTAATTAAAGGGGCTATTATAAGGAGAATTACTACTATAGCAAAGGAAGGCTATATACTACCAGATATATAAATAAGTAATAAAGCTAGTAGGTTAACAGAGGTAGCACTAAGTATACTAAAAAAGGTTATAAAAATAGTATAGTATTACTAGGAAATAGTATTATTACTATAGCTAGATATTACTAGGGCGTTTAACACTATTAGCTATAAACAATTAATCTATATAATAAAGGAGTTAGGACTACTAGGGTAGATGGCTAAATAGGCATAGGGCTTTACATTAAAAAGAAGAGTATAATTAGCGTTTAACGGATATATTACTAAGGAAATCTAAGTTACTACAGAGGTTCTATAAGGGTTGCTAGCATCTCCTATCCTCTTTTTGCTTTATATTATACTACTATATTAAAGACTAGCGGCGGCGGAATTAATATTAATATTAGGGTTTTTAAATAATATAAATATTATAATATATAAAAAAACAGTAGAGGAAACTAAAGTATAACTAAAAAGAGCCTAGAGAATATATAAGGAGTAGTTAAAGGAGTATAAGCTAAGGTTTAACCTAAGGAAGAGCAAGCTAATATACTTTATAAGGAAGAGGCAGGCGATTATAATAACAATTTAACTTAAAAGAACGATAATATAACTAATACAATTAGTGTGATTCCTAGGGGTTTGGATTCACCAGAAGCTTTATTAGTTAACCTATATAGAGAAGGTAAATGCTAAATTGTTATAGTAGAAGTTAGTACTTATAATACTAGCTATGTCTATATAGGGATGCTAACTAAAGTGTGCAAGATCCCTTTATATACAGGTAATAAGAAGCATAATAGCCTATAAAGCTAGGATATACTATACCTATAGCAAGTCAGAAGGGGTAGTATAGGAAGTAGTAAAGGTATTTATAAGGGAACAGAATAAATGCTTAAGGCAGGTTACAGTGGTGTATAAGGCAATACTAGTAATACTCTTAAAGACAGAAGTAGTAGTACTACTAGTAGATCTATACCTTAATTATATTAAGTAATAATTCTACTAAAGACTTAAGGATAGTAGTATGGGCAAGAAGATATAATAGGCATGTAATTTAATAGTATTATAGCTATAACGCTAAGAAAGAGGCTGTTAACGTAATTACTATAAGGCGTTTCTTAATGCCCCCCCCCCCCTCCCTAGCAGCCTTATAGCTAGATAGGAATTAAAGAGGGAGTAGGAAAAATAGTGGATATAGTAAAGGCATAAGGCTTAAGTAAGAAAAGGATAGGTAAAAGTAATAGCAGTAGATAAGAAATCTAACTTTAAGAGTATAAAAAAGATAGTAAGGCTTTATAATAGCCTACTAAAGTATAAATCTGTAGCTTTAGTACAGCTTTAAACGGAAAAAATAGGGCTAAATGCCTTCCTTTATAATAGATAGGTGCCTAAGGTAATATTACTAATATATTAATACTAGGGAGGAGATAAAGATATTTACTACCTTATCCTGTTATACCTAGAATATAACCATTTAAGGCTAATCCTAGTAGTGCCTGTAATAAGAGACCCATAGGAACTTAAGGCAGTGATTAATAATAAGAAGCTAGCACTAAATATTATAAAGTAAGTGCTCTTAACTAGGTAACTTTAGTAGTACAGGTTAGCAGAGGAGCTTTATAAGGCATAGTAGATATATAATATTAAGGCTAAGAAAGGGACTAAAGGTAACGGAAATAATAAAATAAAGGAGGAAGAGCCAGATTAGAAGGGGAGGTGCTTATAGGAGGTTTTTACTAACATACTAACTTTTTATATAAAGCACGACTATACTTCTGTTATTATCTGCAGTTCCAGGGGAACTGGCAGATATCTTATACTAATAGTTAAAAAATAATAAAGACTTTATATTAAAGGCTTAGCGGGAGCTATATAGAAGAATATGGGTTTTCTCCCCTATCTTAGGGTTTTTCCTATATTAAGAAGTTAGTAGATGAACTAGTTAGTGGCTCTAGCTACCTAGCGTATATGAATAATAATATAGCTTGAAAGGTCTTCTTACTATTAGCTTGCTTTAAACTTTTAAATACTATATTATTAAATAGGGTTACTATTAATATACTACTTAAATATATAGCTTTTATACTATTTTCTCTTTATATTTCTTATAGTAAGGCCTTTATACCTTAGAATACTATTATATATATTACCTTATTAGCACTATTATTACTTTACTCTTTCTTTATAAACTTATTTAAGAATATTAGTAGGTATAATAACTATGCCTTTATTATAGCTACTTTTAAAAAGTAGTCTAGTCTTTAAGATAGTTTATTAGCTAGGTTTAACTTTCCTAGCCTATGCTTAATTATTATAAAATTATATAAATAAAGTTTATTTAATACTATAACCTATTTACTAAAAAGCTTTAGTTTTATTACTAGGTATTTATAATTTAAGTAATTAGTAATTACTTTTATTAAATGCTATAAGTAAGCTAGGTAATATCTTTATATATAAAAAGGTTCTTATATAGCTAGTAGCTTAGTATTAAGTATTATATAATAAAGTTTAAAACCTAACAACTTTTATAATATATATATAACTAGATACTAATTACCTAGCACTAATATTACTAATGTTATGCTAATAATAAATACTAAGGTGTTTATTTTAACTTAAAAGGGGGCTATTAAATTAAAATAAACTAGGACTAGTGCTTTTAAAAACTGTTATTTTAATATCTTAAATATAGCTTATATATTATAAGATAGTTTAAAGGTCCCTTTAAACCCTTTCTTTAAAAGGTTTATTAATAAAATAGTGATTTTATTATATACCCTAATAAACTATTAGTAAAACCCTATAAACCTAAGAAAGATTTATATCTTTAGTATATTACTAGGTAGTAGCTATTTTACTACGACCTTAATATATTTTAGTTTTATTTTAATACCCTTTAGTATAATAATAAATCTAAGGAAGCTAACCCTTATTATTAAGAATTTATATTTATTAAGGTTTATATATAGCTTTATAATATATAATTTCTATAGGACTAATTTAATATACCCCTTATATATAGCTATATTACTGTTATAAATTAGGATATTATTTAAATAA
The DNA here is from genome assembly GCA_000222935.2 of Aciculosporium take MAFF-241224. Lineage (NCBI taxonomy): Eukaryota > Fungi > Ascomycota > Sordariomycetes > Hypocreales > Clavicipitaceae > Aciculosporium > Aciculosporium take. The sequence continues at coordinate 3,089 of AFQZ01000211.1, read as the reverse complement.
ATAATATATATTATATTTACTAGCTCTCTTAGTATAGTATTAATATATTCTTAAAAGGTAGCGGGTGCATTTACTAAGCTAAAGGGCATAATAAGATATTTAAAGTAATTATATTAGCATTAAAAAGCTATCTTCTACTCATTACCCTTATAGATATATAGCTAGTAGTAAGCATTTTTTAAGTCTAGCTTTATACAAATTATTACTTTTTTTAATCTATTTAATAAATTTAATATAAGGGGAAAAGGGGCCTTATCCTTCTTAGTAACCTTATTAAGGCCTTTATAATCTATATAAAGGTATAATTAGCCTCCCTTTTTTAGTATAAATAATATTAAGGCTCTTACTAGACTTATTAATTTTCTTATCTAGCCTTTTATTTATATATCTACTAAGTACTTATAAAGAACTTATAGCTCTTTCTTTACTAGGTTATAAATTAGCCCCTATAGTAGTGGTTCTCTTTTTATTAATTTTATTATATAAGTTTTCCCTTTTAAAAAGAGTAGCCTACTAGCTAACTCCTTTAAAAATATATTTATAAATTCTTTATATTTTAGTAGAAGTATTTTTATAATAACCTCTTTATTTATTTTATTTTTATTTAGCTTTTCCTAAAAAATAAATAATTATACTATATATTAGCTAAGAATTAGCATTATACCTACGGCTTTTTTTATATAATAAATTTATTATAAGCTAGTAACTAGCTTTAGGCATTCCCTTATTACTAAATATCTTTAATAACCTAATGCCTATAATAATACTTTTAGCTTATAGTTTATAGCCTAGTCTATTCCTAGAATTAATCCCTCTTTAGTGTTTACTATATAATAATAAAGTTAATAGAATTTACTATAACCTATATTATTTATTATTTATACTACTTTATTAATAATACCCTAGTGCTTTAGTTTTATTAGTAAGGTGCTTTTTAGCTTTATTTTATTTACTTTTACCCTACTTTAGTTAGCTTTAAATAATAAGTTTAAATATATTATTAAGTTTATTACTTTTAGGTTAAATAGTATATTTACTACTATTTAGCTTCCTTCTTACTATAGTTTTATTTTTATCCTTATTTAAGAGTCATTAATTTTATTCCTAAAGTCCTTAATTTAGCCTAGGGGTTTAATTATAATAATATATCCCTAAGTATATACTATAGTTACTAGTATTATATTTAGGTTTATAATCTATATTACTTTCTTATAGTTACTATAGTATAAACTTATTATATACTTATTTAATCTATATATCTTATAATTAAGTGCTTTAAAATAAGAAGTAATATAGCTATATTTTCTATATTTAAAACAAGAATAAGATTACTAGCCTTAGGTTATTTCTCTCTTACTACTTATTCCTTACTTATTCTTTAATAATAATATCAACCTAGCTTATTTTTTATAAGAATAGGGTCTATTATTATATTCCTTAATAGCTACTTCTGCCTTATAACCTTATTTAATAAGGTATGCCTAAGACTTAGAGAACTCTTAGCTAAGAACCTGCTTTCTTATTATATAGTTTAAGCTATTAATAAATATATAAATCTCAATTCTCTTAAAGATATCTTTAGGTAACTCTCTCTTTATTTTTCTCTAAATCTTAATAAATACTATAAATAGCTAATTATCTTATTACTATAACTTTAATAGTAACTTTATTGCTTTTAAATAGTATATATTCTTATTTATTACTTTATTTTTTAGCTATATAATAAAATCCTTTTAGCTATAATTATTAAAGTTTATAATACTATTTATAATTATATACCTATTTTATTATTACTTTACTTTCTTAGCTAAGCAGCTGTTAGCATAGGCAACCTTAGTTAAATTATTTATAAATGTTGCTTTATTTATAATAAAAGCTATATTTAAGTTTATAAAGAAGGATTATAAGTTATTATAGCTATTTCCCTTATAAACTAGGGCTTTTAATTATGCTTTTATAAGGCTATGTTATAGGTAAGTTACTATTAATTAATTACCTAAAGTGTTTATTTAAAAAAAGCAGTTAAATTAGGCTTTTTTAGTATAATTACTAAGGGGTTTATTAAGTCCTATTATATTTTCTTAAGTTATATATACTTTTAAATAAGATATAGTTTTTTTATAGCTTTTTTAAGTTCTTAATTTAACTCTTCTTTTTTATTAGCCTATATATTAATATCTTAAATTTAAATATACTAGGGTTTAGGCTAATAATACTAATTACTTATAGTACTATTAATATAAGTTTATTTTATTTCTATAGGTTTTCCTATTTTACCCTTTAATATAAGTACTAGGGTTTTTAGCTATAATATACTATTATATATTATAATAATACCAGAGCTGCTTTTATTTTTATGAAGTTTATTTAATACTTATATAGTTATTATATTAATATAGCTACTTACTTATATATTTATTCTTTAGGTTAATATTTTTACTAAGCTAATAGTTTATTATTTTTATAAGAAAAAGTAAATATGTTATTATAATTAAAGGTTTACTAGTAAAGTAAAGGCTATAGTTAAGTATACTTAAAGCTAAATAGCTATAGGTAGGGTTAGTAATATAAAGGTTATATTTACTAGCCTTTTTATTTCTTTATAAGGCCTATTTCCTTATATACCTATATATAGCTAGGGCATGGCTTGCCCTAGTAGGTCTCTGTCCCCTTACGCTCTTGTCTCGTGTCTCTCCTAACACTAGGGCTAGTAATCTTATTCCTGTTTTAAATGTAGAAAATACAGCTATATTACTCCTTATTATAAAGCACCTAATTATAAAACATACGGATTAAATAAGTATATGTTAAGCTTTATAGTGCATTTTACCACTAAAGCTTACAGGCAAGGCTAGATTACCTGGCCTCTTAAAGGTTATCGACTAACCTTCCGGATTACTGGAGATCTAGGGTGCTTACATAAGCATATTTAGGTACATTAGGAAGCCCCTTTCCAGAGGATTCTAATGGTATCTAAATGTACCCTAGATGGGAAGAAACCAGGGAGATACACCCTGTAGAATTGTGTGGAATTCCTTGGAAGCAGGATGACGTATGCTCTGGTGGGTCTTAGTAGGTTGATTAGAAAT